>CAJUYH010003025.1:0-35489 GCA_910591685.1 Galerucella tenella
TTTTTTTTTTTTTTCTGAATTCTTATAAACTACCGATTACCACATGAATTAACTGTTCAATTATGCTACAAATAATATCTCATACAATGCTGATATAAAAAATTCGATAAAAAAAAACCAAGTACTGCACATTTATCAAAAGAGATATCTTCAATTACACGAATGATAGTGAAAAATGCAGGAATAAAAGTCCAATGCGATTATCCCAATTATTCACGGATCTAACGGTTCTATATCTGGTGTGCCACGTTGTACGATCAACTTCGATCGCTCTACACGCGCTTGAATTTTACTTTGAAGCGATATGATATTTTCGCGATGAATCTTGAATTCCGCAGGAGACGGTCATTTCATGGACAATTGTGAATGGAAGAGAGGGACGGAGAGGGAGATGGAGAGATAAAGATAGAAATAGTGACAGAGAGACAGTGGCAATTGGATGGAGGTGTAGATGGAAGTTGGTAAAAAAAGAAGGACATATGGAAATTGAGATATTTCCATGGGGCAATGTGAGGTAAGAAAAGGAAAAAAAGTACATAAATGAAATGACGAATGAATGAATAGTCAATATAAATACAAATCCAAATGATAATTATAAATATGTAATGATAGTGACTTGCTCCAGCCAATCATGGTTGTAGACAGCCGAATACGCCATGTTTTAGACAGAGAGGACTCGATTGTGCATGTTATAATCATTTATCGATAGTCAATTATTATTTATGATAATGATCACATTGCACGATAAATACACTATGTTGAATGCATTTATCGTTAAAATGAACTTATGATTTCGCCCATGCATATATTGATACCGGAAGACGAGGACGATGACAACAAGAATGAAAGATTGCATTATGTTCGGAAAAGCATTTTTTTATTCTCTGTCATTTCAATCCACCAAAAATGAAAAAATCCTATATATTCGGTGTAAATGTCATACTGTCAACCATTATGAACATTAAAAAAAAAAAAGAAAGGAAATGTCCTCACAAATAAGCCAACTCGAGTAATCTTCGTATGAGATAAAATGAATATCAAGCGGGTATCGAAAATGAAATTTAAACAAAAATAAAACAGCTACCAACCAACACCTCATAAGTATTATATGCCACCACGATAATTGCGGATTATGCCATGTTATCCTTAAACCAGTTACTTTGTAGCTTTAGTTGGTTATTTGACTATAGAAGTATTGGCATGCCATTAAATAAATGATATGTACCTATAAAGTTTTTATTATTATTACGAGTTATCGATATGATTTGAACGAAAGTGCTGTATGCCGACTATATAATGGTGTAGTCAAAACATGCAAATTATGGTGTGAATATTAGCGTGTGAATATATACTAATGAATAAAAATAAAAGAGGATCCAGTGGATGGGATTTCTATTGATAAAACTTTATATGGAGATATTTTGATGATAAAAACGACGGTAAAACTTATTTTTATCTTTATTTTTTATTCTTTTTTCCGATAAAGAGCATCAAAATATTTCCATTGTTTTATGGACAATTGGAATGTTAATTGGAAGTACTTTATAGTTAGACTTTGGATTTATATCATATCTACTGTACGAGATAATTGCATTTTAATTAATCTGTATATATATAGATATATATATTCAATTGAATCAATTTGTGTGTTTTTATTTATTGTTATAAATTTTTTATTAGGCGGATCTAATGGCAAACGGAGATTTTACGCTTTGTATGTCTTGGTGTTGATATTGGAATGGTATCAAATGCCGTATTCGGCTGCTGCATATTAGAGCATAATTGGTGCACGGTAACAAATATTCATAAAAGTAAATGTCGACCTACCTGTTGCTCTTCGATTGCTGTCTGGCAGCAATTCGATACATATGTCGGATTTGAAACCGACCGTAACTGTTGCTCAATTTGAACAATTTTTTGTCGCAACTGCTGAATTTCCTAAAAATTACAAATATATAAACTCGAATTTGTTCATTATATGGACATAAAGTTGTTGAATTTTTTATACGAATGAAATTATCTCATGCCTAACCTGTTGATATTGATCAATTTGTGCAAGACAAGCTTCCAAAGCGACAGTCTGTTGTTTAACGGTGTCATTCAATATATTCAATTCGGCAATCATACCGTCGGCAGTAGCGCCAATTTTATTATCACTACTCACTCCTGATCTGAAGTGAACTTGAAGTTTCTCTACTGAGATGGAAATTTTTGTTTTTTGAATAGTAATGTCACTCAACATTTTTTCGCGAATTGCGTGTTGATCTCTCAGTGGCTTTTTCTTATTTTGAGCTGACTCTAAGCTTGATCGTGCTTTTTCTAACCAGCTCTTTACATCCTTCAGTTTTTTCTCGCACTGATCCCATTCTTCACTTGCTTCTTGAAGTAATGCATTCTGAAAGTGATCATGTTGGGTGCAAATAAATAAAAAAATGAAAAAATTAAAAGATTTTAGATTTTCATCAATCTGTGACATACCCTCTCCAATAATTGGCCCTCCACTTCGACTTTCGCTTCTTCTGCCTCAACAAGTTTCCCAGGAAGATCACCAACGCTGGCATACTGTCCAATTATCTCTAATTCTCTACCCATATCGCTCAAATTTTTATTCATCTGTTTGCAGCTCTTAACAGCAGTCTGCAAGTGATAGATAACGGTAAAATATTGAAATACTTTTACCCTGACCCCGTGACTTATCAATCATATAATATCTGATGACATACCGAATAATCATGCAATCTTTGTCGAGTGTGAACAAGAGTATTCAATTTGAGAGGCTCCTGTAGGAAAATCTTTTTCTCTTCTGTCCACGCATTAACAGATTCATAGAGAGCATTGAATCTCTGCCAAGCATCCAAAGAATCTCCAATTTGTTGTTTTTTCTCATCCAATAATGATTTCACTTCTACCAATTGTTCGTTCAAATCGATTATCGTTTTTCGAATCAACTCCTTCTCTTTATCGTCTTTCGTATTTTCGATTATAGTTTGACCGTTTTTCGTTATGCGATCTACCATATCAGTGATGGATGCAAGCTCAGACTGGATTCGTCTCGAGTATTCTCTGAGTTCCAGTGGGATTACCGATCTATCTTGAAGCTTAAGCTCAGCCTGTTTCAACCACAGATGAAGCTCATCAACATCGGACAAGTAATCTGACCTGATAGTTCTTGCTCTCTTTTGTTCCCGCTGTTTCTCCTCCATTATCTGAACTACACCTTCTCCTTTCAACTCGAGTGATGTCAATTGTTGTACTAGATCACTCGGTAATAGCTGCTGGCTTTCTTGATACCGCGCCTTAGTATTACCGGAAAATGTCTTAACTTCCTCTATAAGATTGGTAAGAGTCTCGCCAATGCAATTTAGCGATTCTTCAATGTTATCTTGGTCAATGCCAAAAACATAGAAGACACTAATACGCTGATGAATATCGTCGAAACGATCTTGAAAACGTAATACTTGGGATTCGTCTCGTTCGAAAGCTTCAAGCTCTGCCTGACCCTTCTTCAATTTTAAATGAAGCGAGCTGATGAGCCTGCAATCGAGCAATTGATCATGTGAAAATCTCTAGCAAATCGCAACGATTTGGGTACATTAATTGCATTCACATGTGCATGTATGTATATACACATAGGATGAAATAGAATCGCAAAGTCCGGTGAGAAATGAAATGATGATCCTATTTTTATATTATAAAAAATCGATGTAGAATGATGTACATGAAAATGATTTCGAATTTAATATTGAATGTATGCAATGTAAGAGTTTGTTTTTACTTTTTCTCCTTTTTTTTTTCAGACCGATGGTTGAAGAGAGCTGCTTAGCTAAAAGCAGACGGGTAACTATATATAGCTTTGGCCAGTCGGTGATTTTAGTCCCGTCGTGCCCATCTTTATATCTATATATATGCATGTCGTCATCATCAAAATTAAATAATAATGTAATAGTAAGATGAAAGACAAACGAAAATCCGCGATATGATTGACAATGAAACTGAAGACGTGATATGATAAATTCAAATACTATCCATATTTATTATCCCCCCCTCCATGACCGTGAGTTTGTTGGTATATTGTGTATTGTAAAAGCAGAATGATGTCATTGTCGACATGATGCACATTGAAATCATATAATTAAAAATACGATGAGATCATCGACTATGAGGTAAAGAAAAATATGATGAAGTTTTTCGGCATATACTTATTCTGTGTGTATGCTCACTAACGCGATCTGGCACGTAATCGTGCATCATGTTGTTTACCTATACAACATATGCATTGTAGATCTATAATTACGGATGTTGCCATGAATTGTGTCATCTTTATATGTATACCCAAAGTAATGCTTTTTTTATTTATGACTTCTTCATGAGGCACACGAATATGGAAAAATAATGATGCGCAATAAAACGGCGGGAATCTACTGCGTTTGCACTTGGAACCGTCACCATTAAAACGATTGATCGATAACTGAGATGGCACTTGCAATCACACAATTATCTGATATTTCATATCAGTAATATGGTTTATACCTATTATACGGGCTCGTAGTGAAGTACGATATAGTCCGTTCAGTTATGTATCCCTCCGGCTGTCGTTATTCTCGTTCAATATAGGTATATATATATATATACATATATACGATTATGGTATCAAATATCAATTAGCGTGAGGTGGATAGTGTGAATATTATCTGGCGACAATATTATGTGGCGCGGCACGTTCGAGCCATACAGCAATGGTGCGCACAATTTAGAACGAATTGAAATGCTATGTAGTGTGAGAGCTCAGTTTTAGTTTTTCCCCGGTCCTTTATCGTGACGCATGCGCAATTTTTGTGTCGCCTCTACCATTTCAGTCGAGACGGTCAACGTCGCGGCGCCGATTCCGGCGCTTTTAACAGCACCTGGCTCCGGATGCAGCATCGTGAACTAAGAATAAATTAACTAATGTGTATAAAAATCTCTACGGAATGGGCGAGAGTCAGCTAGCGAACGTTTCTTCTCAAAGTTCACGGCGAGAAACTGAACCGCTGATTTATCATAATTAATTTACTCATCTCTTGAGATAATGTTGTATCACCCATCAATACTACATCATCTTATTGTATTAAGATCAATATCGGAATGATACCTATGGTATTAATACCATACAAATATCAAAATTATTTACACATGATACTATTATGGCATACAAATGATATACTCATAATAGATATCACACATATTATACCTTTCATATAATTGACTCTTTGTATAATTGAAAGAATGAAGAAATTCTGAAATCGTAGGTTGACATTTTTATAGTACGTCACAGTGATAAAAATGAAACTCACCACACATCACTACACACAACACAAAAATATATGTTGATATAAAGATATATCAACCTGTCAAGTATATATATATATTATTAATACGAAATTAATACGAAAAATTCATGTGTGTGAGGAAGCCCAATTCAAACAAATAATCATTGTAAACTCAAATGATGCGTGTGATTGAAAGCAGCATACGAAAAACTGATAGCACTCACGACTCTGCAGATTGGTCAAGTTTGTCCAGGCGCTCTTCAAAATCATGGGCCGCTGTCTCGGGGAAACCCAAAATATATGCGAGTACTGGCTGCGCCAGAACTCTCAATTCCTCCAGTACAGGCTGAAGCTCCACCGCTTCGGCAATCAATTCCTGTAAATAAGCAGACATATGTTCCATATAAAACTGATATTATGAACTTGTCATCAAAGTTATATATTCATCATAATACAATTTTTAATTGCATACTTACATTCAATGATTCGATGGTATCTATCATGTGTTGCTTGGATCTAATTACACAATCCAGAAGTTTGTTTCTGTCGTGAATAACACCAAGTTTCATTTCTGTATGGTTCCACCGTGACTCGAGTTCCTCCCACTGAACTGAAAGCACTTCCAAACTATTTTTCCTATCCTCCAAATCGCACACAAGATCCTTCCACTCAGCGTCACAATTTTTCAATTGTGTATCGACATTTTTTCGATTCGTCGTGTCTGCCTCATTCACAATTTCTCTGCCGCGGTCATTCAGAAAATCTAATTCGCATTGTTGTTTTTTAATGTCATTAAGTGCATGTACAATTTTTTGTATATTGTACTGAAGTCCGGCAAGTGTTGTAACTGGCTCATCAGTGAATCTTGTTCTAGCCATAACTGCTTTGACTCGTTCTAAAACTTGTAAATAGTCACGCCATCTTTCTGATCCCTGCTCTAAATGAGCACCGTGAGACTTGGCAGTATTTAAAGTATTTTTCAATAGTTGGGTAAAATGCTGTTGTTCCAGGCTCAATTCCTCTTGCTCCGCACTATTTAACGATGGCCAAATTTTGTCAGCTGCCTGCTGAATTTCTTGCGAAACTAATTCACGAATCGACGATTCAGAACTAAAGTATATTTTGTGCTCTTCAAGATCGCTCACAATATTCTCAAAGTCGAGCCCATCTTTGCCACTTTCCAATCTAATTTCAGCTTCCCGAACCCAATTATAAAACTTCTCGGATAGTAATTCATAATTTTGACGCATTATTAAATTTGAATTCAAATAAATTTCACGCTCTTGCATTTCTCTAGGCAATGATGACAATAAAGAAACTGCCTCGCTTAACATCTCTTTCAAAGAACCCGGCATACTCTCCTCATATTTCACTGACTCCTTTAAATTTCTGATTCTATCCAAGTATTCATTAACACACTCACAGAGAATCTCGTGATTATTAATTTCCGCTTGTACATTATCAATTGCTCTTTCCAATAATGGCCGTGATTTAACTTCTTTTTCTTTGTTTTCAGCGAGAATTTCAGCAAGTTGGTCAGCGAGCCTTTTATGTTCAGCTGCAGCTAATTCATATTGTTCTTTTGATGTCTCGACAACTCTCCTTAAATTTTGAAGCTGCTGCTTCAGTGATTGTAACTGTCCAATAATATCATTACGATCCGCGGCTGAACCATCAGCTGCAATTTGGTGTCCCTTGTCCGTTGCGCTGGCCAATGTCGCTTCACACTCTTGAATTTTCAATATAACGTTGGCATATCGTTCGATTTTTTCATCGATCGTTTGATCTTGGTTTTCAATGTCTCTGATTATTTCACCATATTTAGTAATGAATGTCATGATTTCTGCGACTAAAGCGATGAATTGCTGACGAATACGAAGAAGCTGTTTTAATCGTGAAATTTGAGCCTCAAGAGCGCTAATGAGATCATTTTGCTGAGCAACAATAGCGGGAAAATCTTCCATGTTGGCAGCTTGAAGATCGGCTAGTTTCACTTTGTTTTCCTTCAAGTCACCCAATATTCTTTCATATCCTGCCAACAATTCCTCTACATCCTCTACTCGTGGTCCAATTGGCTTATTCAAATCTTGAAGTTCCTTTTGGGTATTGGACATGAATAACACGGCTTCAGCCATCCGGTCAGCTGCTTCCTCAGCCGCCGCTATGCTCTTACCAAGTGCAGTACCACGTTCATTGATTACACTATAAATTTGATTGTGCGCATCTTTCATGTTCTTCAACTGATCACGCAACTCAAGTTTATCAGCATCACTTACAGTAGGTAATATTGATTTGCCTTGTTGAATTAATTTTTCTACATCATCACCATATGATTTAGCTTCCTGCTTCAGTCTGTCATATTTAGCGAGCTGTTCTCGAAGTATATCAACTGTTGATGTTCGTACGTAAGATGAAGTGGCAGTTTCGGCCTCCTTTATCCATCGTTGACATCTATCAATTTCATTTTCAAAGGCTGTACGCCCATGAAGTAGATCAATTAATGATGCTTGTTTCTCAACGGCTTCTTTTTTCAAAGTGTCCCAATCATCATTTACACTATCTAACAGTTGTTGTAATTTTGCACGATCCTCCTCGTTACATTCTCTCATTAAACTATTTGCCTGCTTCAAAACGTCATTCAAATTATTTTCATTGAATGTCGAAATCTCATTTTCAATTTCATTGTGTTGAGTGATTTCATATTCGACCCTGATAGATTTCAAAGGCAAATATCCACTGAGCTTCTTCAAATCATTATGTTTTGCCTTGATCCATAATTTGACGCGTTCAAGATCTAACTCTAATTTTCGACGAGTATCAGCAGCCGTAATTGCTCCCAAAATTTCTTCACGTATAATTGAACACAGTACAACTTGCTCTCCGCGAAGAGTTTTCGTATCATTCTCGAGTTGTTGCTGTTCATTTGCTTCAAGCTCATTTTGCATATTACCCACGCGTTTTTCCAATGTATCAATGATAATCTGTTTATTTTCTGCTTCCTTCAACATAGTTTTAAGTGCTAAAACTCTATCGTCAGCTAATTTACACTCAAATCCAAGAGGTTCAACTTTTCGAGCTTGCTGCTTCTTTAAATTAATCCACTCCCTATTTTCTTCAATCTCACGTCTAGTTGCATCAATACCCTGTGCAGTCATATCAAATACTTGCGATTTCCGTTCCAATTTTTTCATAATATCGCTGTATCTTCTATCGATCGATTTAATTTGCTCTTCAATTTGCTGAGAATCCAGATTGCTGACTGAGTCTATTACATCGTTGCCAAGTTTCTTCACTTCATCTAATTTTAATGGACCCTGTGTCTCAAATTGAACAATTATTTCTTTCATAGCCGAAATTTTTTGATTTATATTCAGGCCATTCCCCTTTTCGATAACATCAACATTCTTTGATAGGCTGTCGAACCAATTTTGAATATCTGCCACTTGTGTTCTGTATTTTTGAATTAAATTTTGCGCTACACGTTTGTCGGCAATGGATTCCGTCAATTCTATTTCGAGTTTATTAAAACCCTCCTCAAGATCATTATCAAGAACATTCTCACCGTTTGCATTGGAACAAGCCAGTTCAGTCAGAGCACGGTATTTTCGTTCAGCTATGCTTCCAAGCACCTCATCCATTGTTTGCAATTCAGCTTGTGCCGCCTCGGACCTCAACTTTGCCGGTCGCGATTTCCACTCAGCGCATAATGCACGTTGTTGATTGATCCAGTTCATCAATGCATTTCTCTGACGTGTCTGCTCCTCGAGTTGATCGACAGCTTTGGATACAGTACTCAAATGTATTTGTATCTGCAATCGAAAACGAAACGAATTATTAACAATGATCAACAGTGACGACAATGATGAAACCATATATTTATATATATATATATATTTTCATACAGGTCCTAGAAAAAGTTGATATGGATATTAACGCTTGGAATACTAAAAAATGCATCTTACCTGATCAATCGCATCGTCAAGTCTAGCGCGCACACTAACTTCCCGTGATTGAACAGGAACGGAAGTAACGTCAAGTGGGCTTGCAGGTCGAGAGGAAAAGGCCGTTGCTACTTCACAAGCCTCAATCGCTGCAGCTAATCGTCCTTTTTCACCTTGAAGTTTATCATGAAGCTCTCGCGTATGTTTCAAATTATGTTTTGCCAATTCTAAGGTGTCCAATGGCTGTTCCAACTGGTGTACAATTTCTGGTTCATACGTGTCCATAATTTTCATTATACTTTCCAAAGTTGCTTCATATTCATCAAACTTGGCAAGTGATTCAGCCAATCGATTTTCAATTTGAATTGCAGTATTTAATAAAGAATTATAGCTTTCCTGAACATTGTGCAATTGAGTTTGAATAATCGTCTCGATTTGTGGATTTACCAATACATAGCGTTTAATCTGACATTGCCCTTTGGCTTTTAATTGATTCACATTATTTTCATATTTTTTGATATCATCAATAAGGGAATCATGTTCTTTGATTTGATCGATTGTTTGTTCCTTACTGCCGATATATCGAGAATTATGTGACATCAATTGAAAAGAAACTTGGAGCAGCCATTTTTCAGTATCTTGAAGCGCAGAATGGTAATTATTATATTCATCTATTTCATTTTCAATCGATTGCTTTTGATCATTTACAAATTGTCCCAATAACGTCCATCGATCGAGAAGAGATTTGGTTTGTTCATGAGTTTTATTATCCTTCGACCAACCTGAAAGTTTCACAGACTCTTCAAGTAATTGATCCAACTCAGATTTTTTTGATTGCACTTCTTTTTCAACATGCCGATAACGCTCCTGTAAGGTTTTCATTTCACCTATTTCTCCTTTAGTATCTGGTAAATGTTTGACTGATTTTTCGATATCACCCAACCAATTGTTCAAACGTTCATACGCTTCAGCATAATCTTCCCATCGCGTAACAATAGACTTGACTTGTATTTGAATTGTATTCAAATCCATATTCAATTGGTCCCATTTTGATGTCAATTCAGACATATAATTTCTCAATTGTTCCTGTTGTTCAGGTGAAGCAGTATTGATTGCTTTAGCAAATGCATTTTTTAGAGTGGTGAGCAAATGTTGACCTTCGGTCATTCTCGTTGCAACGACTCGAGTGGTTTCCAATTTGTCACGTGCCCACACTATATCACCAACACCAACACAATCTTGAATGGAGCCATGAGCTGTTTGAAGCCATTCTTCCAAATTATCTCGCACTTTGAGGAATTCAGTGTGATCAGACATATTCTTTTCTACCTTGGAAACGAGTCCTTGAGCCTTGGTAAGCAGGCTCGTATATGCAGACTGGAGTTGAACTGTTTTATCTCTTGCCCAACTGCATGCACTCATTTCCAGTAAAGTTTCACATTTATCATTGAGCTGTTCCAATAATGGTTTTTGGCTTATTCCTTCTTTAACCAATTGCTTGCAGCGATCCAAATCTTCCTTTGTTTTATTTTCATTTTGCTCTTGATCAGATATTTTAATTTGAAATTGATCCAACCATATTGTCATTCCGTCAACAGCCGCCGAAAATTGGGACCACATGGTGATGCAATTTTGTAAATTTTGTTGTGATTCTTGGCACTGTGTCTGTAAGTGCTTCCAGTCAACTTGAAGTTGCGATATTGATTGTCGTATTGCACTTTGGCCTTCAACACCAGTGGATGAAATTACCCTTTCACTGAAATTCATGGCACGTGAAATAAGACTTTCACACTCAGCCATTGATCCAATCATTTCATTAATTTTCTTCATACGTTCTATCACTTTGTCTTTCTCACCGTGTGTCATACTATATTGTTGGATGTCAACCTTCATTCTTTTTACCCAATCAGTTGCTTCGCTATGAGCCAGCTGGAATTTTTCATGTTCCGCCACTTCATCATCCAAATTTTTTATTTTTCCAGAAACAAGTTTGCGAATTTCGTAATATTTATTGATTGTAACTTCATATGGCTCCTTTGGAATAGTCTTGTCGTCGCTTAAACGTGACTTGAAACGATCTATGGTATCACCATGACCTTGAATATCTCGTTGAATGGTACGATATTTTTCAAGTAGGGCACGTTTCTCGCTAAGATCATTTTTGTAAATCTCATCATCTCGTATGATTTTATTCTCGATTTCCTCGATCCAATCGGTAATAAATCGATGTAATTTAGCTAACTCTTCAAGAATAGATGCTCGCAATGCGAGTTTCTGCCGAACAGATTCAACATCCAACATAAGTTTATCGAATTCTATCTTTAAATTCTCCGTATCATCTTGAATTTTTGTCGCACCATTATGCTCCGTGTTCATAATTACTTTTTCTTTCAACTCCAATACATATCTCAATTTATTTTGACCCTGTTCCAGTGTTTGTCGGATAGCCTTACATGTGTTTAATCTGTTATTGATATCAGTCAATGTTGTCGATGAATCCTTGCACTCGGACAACTTATCACGTGTACGATCAATCCAATCTTGACATTCCTGATACAATGTATTGTGTTGCTGATGTTCTTGGTAATGTAATTCGAGACGACGCATAATTTCCTTGGCAAGTGACAATAGGGTATTGTATTTAGTTGTTAGTTGTGTAACTTGGTTGGAGATCCTCGTGTCCGCACATGTCTCCAGTAAAATTTGCGCTTTCATATTCAATCGATCTAGCTCCTTCTGCCAATCAAATAAGGTTTGTAAATGTACTTGAAATTGTTCCAACACATTTTTCTTCTCCTCAAGACTATCCTGCAATTGGTTGAACGACTGGACTAGTTGCTCAGTTCGCGCCAACCAATTAGCAGCTTCAGAGTATTGATCCTCATACTCGGTCCATTTAACTATACCGATTTCAAGTAATGTTTTGGTATTATTCAATGAATCAACGTAATTGTCATATTCTTCTTGTAACATTGCAACTTCTTCTTCAATTATTTCTTTGTCGTCAATATCGGCGATTTGGCAAGCAGCATTACCACATTCGAGAGCTTTTCCCAGCTTCTTCTGACCCTCTGCTAGTTCACTTTGCAGCACTTTCAGCTGAGTAATTTTGCTAGATAGTGATTCTTTATCACCAGTTGGTTCGGAACACTTGTTAATTCTTTCTTTTGCTACTCTCATCCATTGTACAAATTCAGCACCACTATCAATGAATGCCTGATGCTGCTCAACTGTTTCCTTCTGCTTAGCATATAGTTCTTGAGCATGTTTACTCAATATTTCGTACTTTACAGAAATTTCTGTTGCCGGAGTGGCTTGCTGAAGATCTCCTGCTTTCGTAGCAACAGATTGAATCATTGGCTCAAACGCAACAATGTCCTGAACGATACTATTTGTTTGTCTAAGATTGGCTTTGCGTTCGCCAATGGCCAATGAATTAAGTCCCGCCAAACCTTTTTTTGCTTTGGACACTTTCTGTTCACAAACCTGTTGAAGTTTCGCTTCTCTATCATTTATCCATTGTTGAAGCTGAGAATATGATGAACTATAGTCTGCCCATTGAAGAAGACTTGTTTCAAGATGAACCTTGGTTGTAGATATCTTTCTAACCAAACGCTCCCAATCACTTTGAATCTCCTTCAATTGAGTATTGATTTCTTCTCTACCATCAGACCGAGTATTTCTCACTACCTTTTCACCACAATTAACTGTCATATGTACGAGATTCTGACCATCTTCGCGTTTTCTCAATAGCTCTTGTATTTTACTCAATCGCTCTTGCAATTCTTCACGACTGCTTGAAGATGCAGCTTCTGTACCATGGCGAATTATTTGCCTTGCATTCTCAATCCAAGCATGTGTTTTCTCAACATTTGTTTCGTATTCGACATGCTGGGCAAGATTACACTCTACCTTGTTGAGCACATCTTTTGCCATATTCACTTGAACTTGATATCGAGAATTGATATGGCGCAATTGATTATTTATATATGATGTATCCAAATGTGATGCACAAAGTACCGATGCAGTTTTGTTGAATTTATCAATTTGCTCTTGACCTTTCACCAATAGACTCTCAAGAACATCTTTTACTTCGTTTACTTGTTTTGTTTTCTCCATAACATTAGGCAAAAGAGCATTTTTATGTGCTTTGATATGAATATCAAATTGTTGAAGCCAATCGCTGAGTTTTTCATATTCATCTTTATAATCTCGCCACTGAGCTACAGTAATTTCCAACTGATTTTTTTGCTGTTTTATATCGCTAAATAGAGTTTCAAAGCTTTCAGATAGCGCCCTAATTTCATTGCGAATTATTTCGCTGCCTTGAGAACTTGTAGTAGCACATACAACTTGGCCAGTATGCTGAAGATGCTCCACGAGAAGTTCACCTTGTGCTTTTTTATTTAACAAACTTTCCAATGGCGAAACGGCATTTTCGATCGAAAGTTTATCACCAAGCGTTCGCTGCTTCATTGAAGGTATTTTTTCTCTAGCACGGCTCAACCACGCTGTTAGATCATCGTAAGCTTCCTTATAACGTTTGTGATCCTTATATTGATCCTTTCGCTCTCCAAGTAGGGACTCGATTTTTTCGAATAATTCATCAAATTTGCTCAAAATATCGCGTGCTTGAGATGCTGCCAAACTTTGATTGCCACTGGCAATCATTTCATTCACCCGCGTTTTCATAGTGTCCACTTCAATGTTTTCACATCGGACTTTTTCTTCAAGTGCTTCGATACGCTCGAGCTGGGATCTCTTGTCAGTCATGGTCGATTGGAAAGGCACCAACTCATTTATACCTGACTCCATCAAATCTACAGTCTTACGGATTGACTCAATTTGATCAAGAAGTCCCGCCCATTTGATTAACGTATCATCCAAATTAGTTTTCGTTTCTAACATTTTTGATATCAAAGTACTCCATTGCTCTTGTAGCTTTGCTATTGCGTCATTGATAGCTTTGTGACCGGTAGGAGCTGTATTTGCCATTACCGTTTGTGCCAACTCTACGACACCTTGTATTTTCGAGAATCCATCCTCTTTATCAAGTAGAAGTTGTTGTAGCATTTCCATTTTAACTGTCAAATCCTTTTGTGTCGATACACGTAAATCCGAACAGAATGCAAGTTTATCCCTAATATCTCCAAGCCATACCATCAATCCTGATAAATTATTGTCTAAGTCTTGATGATTAGTGACATATTGGTGCCATCGATTGTTTAAATCTTTCACGTGACACGACAATTGCTGATATTTTATTCTCAATTCTGCCACATTTGATGTACGAGTTGATGATGATGATGATATATTTTTATCAAGTTGATGAGCCCAATCTGTAACGGCATCGATTTCAAGTTCTTGAGCACGAATTTGGCCCTGGAGGACGCCAAGTTGTTCCAATTGCACTTTTTTTTCTGATAACGTACATTTCAAATCGACCGCATGGAGTTTAGCGTCGGTGTTACAAATCCAATCCAGGCATTTCGCTCTCGATTCTTCAAACTCTTGCCACTGCTGTAATTTATTGCGTAGTGTTTCAATTGTAAATTTAACGGTTGAGACCAATCCCTCCCATTCTTGCTGCGATGAATCCATTTGTGATCTAACATTGATTTGACCCGACTCCGAAGTCCCCGGTAAAACTTGTTCTCCTAATTTTCTGATGCGCTGAATACGGGGTTCGTCTTCTGGCAAACCATCAAGAAGATTCTCAAGTCTATCAAGATTAGTATGAATTGATACGCGATCAAGATCGGCATCACCCCACAGGCTAACCGCATTATGGGTTGCATCAAGCCACTCATGAGTTTCGAGAACAGCTTTACTGTATTGTTGATGATCACTTACGATTGTTTCATATTTTTCAACATAATTTTGAACTCGTTTTGATATTATTGAATAACGTTTCTTCAAATCATCCAGTATTTTTTCAATTTTTTCTGCTTGATCTGGCAAAGTCTCAGCTTTATCCTGAAGAGCCAATAATTTTTCCTGATAACCTTGAATTTCATGAAGGGAATCGCGGTAGAGTTGTAGTTGTATTCGTTTTTCATCGAGTGTTGTTTTCAATTCAATCTCCGCTTCAATACGCATTTCCAAATGATCTAACCATTCTTTAAAACTACGGCTGCATTCATCAAATCCGGACCATCGTGATATTTGTAATTGAATATCACGCTCTGTCAATGTTACCTCATCATACAACGTCTCCAATGCTTTCTGTACATCAAGAAGTTGCTGTCGAATTATTTCACGACCCTGTGATCCAGTTGTTGTATAAAGCCGTTCTCCAGCCTCTACAGTATTGTTCACTTGCAACGTTCCGCTAGCTACACGTGATAAGAGTTCGCGTAAGATTTCACCATGATCAATTAGCTCAAGCTTATTCGCTGATGCATTATTTTTTATAGCTCGATATTGAGATTGAGATGCTGTCAACCAATCTATGCAAAGATTGTAACGTTCGAGATAAGCAGCATGATCCGCCGTTGCTTGTTCACATTTTTTCACCAATTCCTGTTTGAAATCATGCATTTTTACATTAAAATTCTTCATTATATTAAATAGATTACATTGCTTTTGCGCATTTTTTGATTTCACCGATTATTAGTTGTGCCAATATTGTTTACGTGGCCGCATAGTAAATTTATTTTATATGCATAGTACACATAATATCATTAATATTTTCATAAATCCATAATCACATGAATACATGAATAAATACCTTTGCTGTTGCTTGTATAGATTGGAATCTCGAGGTGACTTGTTGAATATTCACAGAAAATCGCGCTTCACCACTCATTTCCAGAAGTTCCGACGATTCATCACTTAACTTATCAAATTCGGCCTCGTGTTCGCGTAGATTTGTTATCAACAACTGTAAAAATATAATGCGATATTAATGCAATATTTAATTGATGTAAATGATTGGATAAAATAAATTTTACACACTAGTGTAATAATGATTTTACAAATAAAGAAACTAAATGAAATCGATATCGTTATACTGCAAAAAGAATAAAGTGTATTTTTGGATCTTTTGTAATTGCAAAATGTTAATGAATATCTTTATTGGACAGAGCTCAGTTAGGACATTTATCGAGTCGTCGATTAATGCAGCAATGAGTGGTATAATATTGAATTTTTGTATATTACCTGATACTTTTCCAATTGTTCCACTTTCTCCTCCATTGAATTTTTCAATGTATAATTTTTCAATACAGCCTCAGCACCCGAGAGCCAAGCCAACAGTCGCTCAAGGGCATCTTCATATTCTCCCCATTGCTGAATCCTATCTTCTACGCGACGCACAACGTCGTCCACTGCCGTTGAAATCTTGTTATTCTCAAACCTATCAAGTAATCAAATATAATACTGAAAATGGAGCGAAATCCAGCAATGTGTTACTAACTTACTTAAAGAATGAATATCAATTAGAACATACCTAAAATTACTGATGTCCCGCTCCATCGATTCGCGTATTCGAGCGGGTAAATTTTCACCTTTTGATTTGACGTGCTTTTCAAGAACATCGAGCTCAAGTTCACCTTTAGCTTGCCCATCCTGTATAGCAATCAACTTGTCAAGTCTCGCTTGGAGTGTAGCTTTATTGCCCATATAATCTGTATGATTAGCCAATTTTTCCCACTGCTGCTTCTGATATTCCTGATATGCCTTTTGAAGATCATCAAATCGTTGTAGAAATTCAGTGAGTCCTTCCAATTGAGTTATCGCTTTTTGCGAATCATTTATCAATTGTTCGTATCGGATTGATACCGAATTTACAGAATCTTTCATGTTCACGGGCTCACGAGTCATCTGTACCAATGCATTAGCTTTTTCAGAAATAGTATCGACAATCCTTTTGTGTGCCAATATTTCTTGATGCCAAGTTTTACACTTCATCAATTTTGTATGGCATTCCTGTAGCGAAACGCATGACACATTACTTTCGTGTTTTATGGCTTTCTCCATATTATCCAGCCAAATACATATGTGCTGCAATGTTTCCTGATAACTTGACCATTGAAGTAATTGGGCATCTTGCTTCTTTTGTTGTTCTAAAATCCCTTCTGCAAGATTATTCCATCTTTCACGTGCATTTCGTAACTCCTGACGAATTATTTCACGACCTCGTGCAGAGCTAGCTGGCAATATCCTTTCACCTGCGGCATAAAGTGCCGTTAAACGCGATTCACCCTGGTCTCGTTCACCCACAAGTACTTTCAAGCGTGATCCTTTAGCTTCAAGATCACTATCACCTACTTCCTCGACTATAAGACCATTCAAATTCTGTTCCAGTGTCGTCAACCAGACATTAATTCCCATCAACGTTTCATCAAATGTACGTTGTTCATCAACGATAGTCTGATACCGATTCACAACGTCTTTACTTAGCACATGCAACAATTGATATCTATTGCTAATCTGTGATACCATTGGCTTAATTCTTTCAATTCCACTTGAATTCAGTAAACTGTGTGATTTATCGATAAATTCATCAATTTCCGGTTCTTTTTTCAAAATAATATTGCGCTTCTCTTCGAAGAAATGCAGTCGATTCTCCTTCTCACTTAAACATGCTTGCAATTGCTGTTCTCTAAATGCCACCTCCATAGCACGAAACCATTTTGTATGAATTTCCATATCATCGTCAAACTCCTGCCATTTTTTCAATGCAGCATTGAGTTTAGTTTCTACCACATCAATGTCAACAAGATATTGCTGAAATGCATTTGCCAGCGTTTCAACTTCTTTTTCAATAATATTAAATCCTTTTTGCGTTGTACTTTTTTTGATAATTATAAGAAATTCCTTCAATTTTGTTAAATATTCGGCACCATTTGTTTGGCCATGCTTCAACACAGCCAGCGATGCTAATCGCCTCGATATGTCACCCCGTTCACCAGTAATATCGCTACAATCCGATAATTTTTCCCTCTCGCCATTCAACCAATTTTCCAAGTTTTTACAAAGATGATTGAATTGATTGTGTTTATCAACGCAATCACCAAGATTCTCCAACAGATCTTGAGACTTTGCAGCAATGTTTTGGAAGAGTTGCTTAATCGACTGAAGATAAACATTTAATGATGTATCCTTTGTTTGATCAACGAGTCGCTGAGCCTTATCGCAAACTGATTCTACTAGAGCGTGATGTGACATTATTTCTTGATGCATTATTTTATGATTTTGTAGCTGTGCTCGTTTTTCTTCAAGAGTCGATTTCAATTCAGTATGCTGATGCATGTCTCGTTCCACTTCTCGAAGCCACTCTGTCAATTGTTCTTGTGACATTGAAAATTCAGCGAATTGCGTGAGACATTGATCGAGTTTTTGCATGGCTAATTGAAGATCCTCAGTAAATTCATCCCAACGACTTCTTAAATTTCGCAACTGCTGTCGAATTATTTCACGACCGTCAGGTGATGTGTGTATGTAAAGTTTCTCACCGGAATCAACTATAGACTCAAAAGATGGATTCTCTTTTGTTCTAGTGTCTACTAAATCGCGTATATATTTCTGCCGACTTTGGAGTACTGCAAGATCACCCACGATTTCACAATGATTGCACAATTTCTCTTGTACATCTTTGATCCAATTGAAGAATTGATCATATCTTTCATTGAATGTACTGTGCTCTTTCACAAATTGTTCGAAACGTGCCACAGCCTCTCTAGCTTGATTTTTGATGGCTTGGTATTTGGTAGTTTGTCTTGATATTCTCTTTGCCAACTCGGACTCGGCAGGTATCCCCTGGCACTGTGCAATGGCGACATTGACATCGGCAGCTTTTGCAATTATTTCATCCTCAAGACGTTGTAATATCAGTAAATAACTGCGTTTACTCTCTTCACTACTCTTCAACGTTTGATCTTTCACCCGCACCTCCATTTGCTTAGTCCATCCTTCCAATTCTTGAACGATCCTTTCCAACTCAATCCAGTCGTCAAATAATCGATTCGATTTATCTTTCATTGAATCACACTGTGCTAACGAGTCTTGCCATAATTTTTTTTGCTGTTCAAACTGATTCACGAGTATCGGATGGCCCGTTTTACATGTTTGCTCCAATATCATGTTGAGTTGTTGATTGCAATCGTCAAAGATACGTTCGCCCTCATCTTTCATTCGCTGAGAAATATTTTCAAGTTGGGTAATTTTACATTTTGCTGTGTCTACTCTATCGACACCCAAGTCTTCCATTAATGGCGCGACTTGTTTGATTGTTGCATCGAGCCAGTCTCTCATTTTATCGAATGTCTGAGAATAAGCATCATGGTTTATTACATGTTTTTCAGCAATGCCAATTTTATCCTCAATATTTTTACTTAATTCATTATATCCCTCGATAACGTTCGTCAACATGTGACAGGCTTCATCATCTGTAATGTCAGTTGAACGATTCTGCAGCTGTTCAAGAATATTTTTGTGGGCACGAACGTCTTGAGCTAGCGCTTTATATGAGTGTAAAGCTAATTTCTTATCCTGAAGTGTCGGTAAAAAATTCTGGTTATCTCTCAGTTTTGTTTCCGCGTCAATTAACCACTGCTTTACTTGTGCATATTTATCTTCAAATGATGATCTGTGCATCATGTCACACTCGATTTTCTTGTAAATAACATTGGTGCGATCCGCTAAAGTATCAATGCGATTACGCAAATTTCGTAGTTCAGCTCGAATTATTTCTCTCTGATCGGATGTGGTTTGCGGGAAAAGTGCTTCGCCGAATTCGGCTGTTTTATTGAAAATACTCTGACCTTTCTCACGAGATTCACTGAATACCTTTAGTTGATTTAACCGCGATTGATAAAATGTTATTGGTTTTGGCCCGCTTATTTCCTCAAAACGTTGTAATTCTGCTTCCGCACCGGCTATCCACTTCTCAAGATCACAAATTTGACTCTTGTATTGATCTCTTCCATCTTTCAACTCTTGTAATTTATCGAGATGGTGAGACAGGAATTTTTTAATTGCATGGTAACGCGTATTCAGCTGGCCTACATATTGAGCCACTCGTGATTCTGGGCTTACTTCAAGTATATCTTGTCCAAGTTGAGTCAATGTGTCTATATCATTCTCATAATTTTTTACAAGTTTTTGAGAATGTTCAATCTCCTTAATTTTATCCTCTACATTTGATAATTCGACTAGTGTTGAATTTTCATTTCGTATTTTCATTTCAGTTTCCTTCAGCCACGACATCACATTGTCAGATATGGATTCATATCGTTGCCACAAATCAATATTGTGTTGCAAGGTCGCTTTAGTTGTGGCATATTTTTCCTTTAACGACGCAAAATCTTCATTGAGTTTATCGCGCCCAATATTCAATACGGCAATTGTATCATTACTCTCGACAGTTTCTAAGAGTAATAGAAAATTATCTGTATCAGTTTTTTTTAATTCACAATCCCGAACACCTGATTCAACATCGCAAAGCGAAGCCATTTTTACTTCAAGATTATAACGATCACTATTGTGTTCTGGCTGACACCATAGAAGTTTATCATTGTGAATTGTTACCAATCTTTGCAATGCATTGAATTTTTCATGATAGAATTTAGTAAAGAAGACTACCAGAGTTGCAGTTATTTTGTCTCCATGGCTAGATACACTATCACGTCGCAGTTGCAAAGATTGCAATTCTTTGGGAAGACTGGTGCGTTGAATTGCCGGATACGTTTTTGAACATTCTACGATTTTTTCTTCAATTGCGTCTAGATCTTTATTGCACTCTTTAACTTCTTTCTGTAATTCTTGACATTTCTTTATCCTTGCCAAAATTTGTAAATTCTCGCCTGTAAGATCGTCACATTCTATTAAATGTTCACGGACCTTAGATATCTTGTCACTCGATTTTTTCAACATTACTCTAATAGCTTTTTCATTGCCATTCATATTACATATTAAGGCCTCTAATTGTTTCGCCGATTGTTTTACAGTATCAAATTTGGCATTCAATGATTTGTCAAGTGATTTCAAACTTGGTACGGGCGTGTTATTATTTATCTTGGTCAATTGGTCAATTTTTATTGCTATACCCTGCCGAATAGCATGATACGATGGTAATTCTTCGTGATATTTAGTTAATCTGACCTGACCATTTTCAGCATCAATCAAACGTTCACACGCTGAGGTAAGTGCTGTATCCGTATCATCTAACCAACGTGTCAATTCCTGTTTAGATTCTTCAATTTGTTTCCAAATTATTACTTGAGATTCATATGATTCTACTTTATCTGCAACAATTGTATACATCTCTTCATATAGATTTTTTACGTTTGACAAATCTTTTTCAATCGACTCCACTTTAAAATGTGACATATGTGATGCTTCTTTAATCAACTGTCCAGCCTTCTCATTCATATTCGCCAAATTTTGTTGACCTCTTCTCAACATTTCTAAAGCACGTTTGTGCGTTTCTAAGACTACATTCGCTTCAGTTAACTCATTAGGCATCTTACTAGGTGATTGCCGTAAATTATGATAGTCGTCAATTAATTTCATGAGATTATCACGAATTGCTTGGTAATCACGGTAATCTGAGCTCATCTCAGCATATTTTCTCCGCTGTTCGTTTAACATCTGATTCACTTTCTCCCAATTCGCGTCCAAAGACGTAATAACGACGTGAACATTTGTTGTGGCTTTCTCATCGTCCTTAATTAAATCATCACCCTCACTATAAAGAATATCCTGGTCGTCCTTTAATCGTTGAAATACACCAATCAACTCGTCAATTTTTTCAACAGCTGGTTCAAGTTTGTTACACGTATCAACATTCAATATAATTTGTCGAAGATTTGTTTGAGTTTGGGCAATTTGTTCACTCAGCTTTTGTTCTATTTTCCTTAAATTATCCCAACGAGCATCTAAATGCACCAATTTATCTTGCATCGTTGACACTCCTGTTTTTAATGCAATCGCCTTCAATTCCAGTTGATTTACACGTGCAGAGGCACTTAACGGCTTATTGTCTATGTCTTTCATATGAATAGCGGCCACTGAGTTATCGATCATTGGAACATGCTGATTCTTCCAAGCCGATATTTTTCCAAGTATAGTCTCCAATTGTGCTGAAAATTTTTGCAAAGTTTCAATATTGGGTTCGGTCGCTTCTAATTCATATTTGGTGTGACACAATTGGGCATCAGTTTCATTATACCAACTTATAAGATCACACCATTTTTTAAAATTTTCCTTTTTCAGTTTCAGATCATTCCCCAATTCATCATATTTCTTCGCTAGATTTGTATATATATCATTTAACGTCTTATCCTCATTGGAAGTACTTTGTTCACTCAGTCGTTTCATCTCTTCATTAATAACAGAAAAATTTGATTGTTTTTCCAAATGTTCTTGCAGTAATGCATGAATTATCTGAAGATTCGTATCCACATTAGCTACATTCGTCTCACTGACTTCAGCAATTCGAGTTCTTAATTGAATCATCCAATTTTCCAAATCAGATATTTTTATTTGAAATTCTTGTCTAGCAAGTAATGCATCAGACAATAAATTAATGTTACGACGAACAGTATCGGCTAGTTTTCCAACCATTGCTTTCATCTTGGCAACGCGGCCTTTCAAGTTTGTTGCCCCTTCTGTAGTAAGACCATGACTAACATGATCCGATATCTGAGTGAGTGATATTAGTTGAGCCTGCCGATCAGATATCATTTTATTGACTTCTTTCAATTTACCTAGTTGATGTTCCAACTGGCTAATATCAAGAGTTTGATAATTGGATATAGCACTATAGGCGTCGTTATTTTCTTTCAACCAGCGATCAAATTCTTCAGCGTCACATTCAAAATTGTTCCACGATGATATCAATTTATCCAACTTTGTAGTTATTTGACCGATAACATCATGAAAAACACTCCATCGTGTATAAACTGCATCGATTTCATCGGGTGCTACAGTTTTGACTTCTATTTGCTGACTCAACTGTGATAACTCTTGGATTCGGGGTAAATATTCTTCACATTGCTTCTCAAAAATTTTTGCTTCATGAAGCTTTTCGATCGCCTGACCCAAATCTGTTGGTTTTGATCCAATTGTTGTCATTTGGGACTCTGTCTGTTCAATCCAAGGTTTTATTTTGTCGAATCCTACACGATATTGTTTCCAAATAGATAAATCACGCATCGCCGACTTCCTTTGATCATTATTGTCCTTCTTTAAGGCCTCGATAGCACTTTGGAGATTATCGATTTCGGTCATGAACTGCTGCTTAATTTCGTTTCCACTGTCATCTATAAATGTACAAACAAAAAGAATGATATCGAATGTAATTCCTGAGAATTACTCATGCCTATTGAGAAATAATTTGTGAAATTATATCAACTGTTTTGAATAAACTCACCTTCCATAAGCTGACAGGATTCATCTTTCAACAACTGTATTATGGTCACTTTCTCCATAATTTGCTTCTGGAAAGTTTCCGTTTTTTTGACTCTATCCTCGGGTGATGTTGAGACATCTTGAATGTTAGCAGTGGTATTCGTTGCACTTTGTTCGATCCAATGTCTAAGATTCGCCGTGTCTGTTTGAAATTTTGACCATCTATCACTGTGTTCCTCCAGATAAATTATCCGTTTTTCAGTAGTGTCAATGGTAGTCTCTAATATCTTTTCAATTCTTATAATTTCTTCATGAATTATCATCTGCTTATCATTCGGTATAATCTTGGACAACTCACTCTGTGTCTCACCCAATCTTCTCATGATCTCTTTGGTAGACTTTTTGAGTATTGAACTCGATTCCCGTATCATTTTCAATTCAGTAGAGACTTGCATCAAATCATGAAATTTCATTGATGCCAATTTTTCCAATTGTTTATTTGCATTCTCAACTAAATTCATTATATCTTTCTGTTGTTTCTGATAAACCTGCCACAATTTATGATGGCACTTTAGTGTATTCAATGTCTCTATACTCTGTCCATAGGTATCATTCCAATTCGTCTCCAATTGTTGTATTTCTGATGAAACAAACTCTGGTACATGTCGATCTTTCATCAAGTCCTTTCCACGTTGAAGCATACTCATTATATTGGCCCGTTGTTTCTCTAACTGACTCAAACGAGCTTCCTGATGGGTTACTGCTTGTGGAAATCGATCGGACATCTCTACTATATCATCCATGGTATTTTGTTCCCTGACTTTACGAAGTAATGTACACACTTCGCGCACTTCTCGTCGATAGGTGTAGCTTTTCGAGTATATATCGGTTTTTGTCATAGTAATTTCGATGGTTGGAATTAAATTTTTATAACGTGTTATCAATTTCTCCAACTGATTCTGTTGAGTCACAGCTTCACAATCTGACCGATTAGCTGTCAAATTATCTAGTGACTGCACTAACCACTTCATTGCTTCTCGCTTGTTGTCGGCTTCATGGCAGACTCTCTATAAATATTTGAAATAATGTTTATATTTATATTTACATATATATAAATAAATATATCGCTTGATATGTAATATCCCACAAACATTCGTGTGAATAAAATATTTTTGTTTACCTGGAATATTGACTTTTCTGTTTCAAACTCTTCTGCGCTATTCACATCTTTGAGAATTGTCCTCAGAGTATGGTCTACCTGATCCATCCATCTAACCATCTCATCAAATCTATGAAAACCAAATAATGGCACCATTATAGATTTAGATATATATATATATACGATCATTTGGAAAAATAATTAATAAATAACACAGTCATATAATACATTACTTGTTTTTATAAGCCGCCCATTGTTCCGGAATTTGTCCAATTTTTTCTCTTATCGTTTCAATCCGCATTGCCGAGTCTCGCCATAATTGTTCAGCTCGTGTCGCAGCCTCCTGTAGACTAACATCTTCATTTGATTTCAACTGAGTGTAAGACATATTGATTTTTTTCAAACTTTGTAGACATCGCTCAATTTTCACCACTATTCCTTGATTAACAAAAAAATCTTTATTCCGCTGAAGAATAATTCCAGAATCTTCGTTGTTGATTAAAGCTTGCTGTTCAGAATTCAATTCCACTTCGATCTCATTGAGATATTGCATGAAGGCAGCTTCATCCAAACGGAATTCCAATCGCATCAAGTGCAAAGGCGCAAATGTCAATACGTTCCTCCAACGTTTTTGAAGTTCATTAGTAGTCTCTATAATTGAACTATGCTCTTCGACCGGTATAGCATTTCGCAAATCTTGTGCAGCATTAATCAAGTCTTGTATCCAACGTTCATTGACCTTACCAAAGAAATTCTTGTGATTATCAACAGATTGTCGATTATCAATGTGTCTGTCGCTCATCAGGTTTTCGGCTGCCGTTAGCCACTCAAGTATTTGCCTCTCACACTCTCGAAATTTAGTCCAACATCGTATCACTTCTTGAAGTCGCTGTTCAGTAATTTGTGCTGCTTGTACAATACGGCTAAATCGATCATCGAGATCACGCAGCTGCGCTCCGCCTTCAGCTGTTTCAGCATTAGCATGAGCATCAATAGATTTTATAATATTGGAAAAAACTTTGTTTTTCGACTCGAGCATCGATTTATAGTAGAGTGTACGAGAGAAAAAGGCTTTATACCGTTCCAGCTGATTTATTGCTGAATCTCTACCTTCAGAAAAATTGATGCCCCTCAAAAAATGTTCCGCGTCGTCTAACCAGCTGGAAATTTCTTTTTGGCCAGCCTCTAGTGACTCCTGTTGAACAAGAAGTTGATGATAGAGATGCAATTGCATTGGAATAAGTGCTCGAACTTTAACCAAAGTCTCCTTTTCTTTTTTCATAGTGTTCATCATTTTGTCAACTTCATCGCGCGATAAATGTTGAATAAGAGATTGAAATTTTTTACTGATACTCTTGAATAATTCTTCAATATTTTCAATTTGAATATTGAGCAATTGAAGTTGTTCACCATACGATTTTATTTTCTCAGTTGACGTTAATTGAGATGTAGATAATGCCGATTCAGCGTTTCTCAACCATTTTTGTAATGTTTCCACACCTGTTTGATAGTCTTTTCGATTCCTCAATAAGTCACCGGCATGCATATATCGCTTTGTTTCCAAAAAGATACGTTCCCAGCGATTGGTCAATTCACTATATCGGTTGCGTAAAGCCAACGCAACGTTATCGTCCGTTGTCGCTATGAGAAAACTTACAGTATCCGATATTTGCTGATAGTTGTCCTTCCATACACTAATATCCTGGAAATATTCCATTTTCTCATCATCAGAAAGACTGAGGGCAGATTCCGCACTAGTAAGCCACTCTGAAAATTTATCAGTAATATGGGTCCACCTACGCCAATATGCCATTACTTCTTCCAGCATACTTTGAACACAACGTAGATCCATTGAGACATTTTTCCATTTTTCCCCAGTTTCACGCATAAATTTGTCAATATCAACACCTTCCTCACAACTAACATTGCCCTCACGTTTATACTCATCTGCAACTTGTTGCATATCAAGAAATGCCTTTTGAAATTCTTGGAAAATTCGATTGCGCGAAACAAAGTTTCGATATTGCATCAACATTTGTTCAACATTTTCCTCACTACCATATTTAACACTCCACATTTTAAGCTTACTTTCAACGAGATAAAGAAATGCAATTAAACAACATTTGTGCTCTAAAAATTTCAATTTAATTCGACGTTTATCTGCGCGAATGGGACATCTGTCAAATCTCATTTTTATATTCTCCAATTGTGCTTGAGGTATTTGATGAGCTATTGGCGAACTCCATATATGACTGAATTTTTCAGCCATGATCGGGAGATCGAGAAAAAATTTTTTGTGATCCTCCAATTTACTTGAAATGATTCCTGCAGTTTGTTCATTCATCTCTTGTGGAATATCATCATCAGAATCAAGAAGTGATTCTGCTAGCGCCAACCACCTGGCTGCTTCACCAATTTCATCTGGCAATGATGAATCCAGGAGCCAAAGCCACTTTAATAAAAGGCACTCCATTCTATTCCACAGCCTCACAATATTTTGCCATGATTCACGAGTAATGCCACTTTTATTCGGTATATCAACGAAATTTTGTAATTTCTTATAAATTATAAGTTTGTCATTAGTTTCAGCCCTAACAGCTTGATATTCAGAGTAATCTGCTGGGAACGAGTGTGTTATGTCAAGTTGTTCGAGTTGTCTTGTACGATCACTCAACCATGCAAGGAACATTTGATATTCCTGTTGACTATCTGCAAATAAATTGGAACCCGCGGATTTAGGCTCAGGATATTTATGAAGAAATTGCGCGACGTATGTCATAATTGATTTTTCGTCTGGTTGCGGTACGTCCACATCTTCAGGATCTAACAATCGTGCGATACCCAGTTCCACTTCGGCAACATGAAATGCGGTCTCGAGACGTGCTCGGTTAGGGGCTTCTCTCATTTCTGCTATATTCACTAGATTCTGCTTTATCACATCAATTATAGCGAGGAAAGCGTTGCCGTCCCGCCAGCTCACTCCAAAATCACGCACCTGTATTCCCGATTCCCTAAAATCATTAATTATAATTTTTATTTAATGAAAAGAAAAAAAAACGGTGGTGTCAAATGGCAAAATAAATCGAAAAAAATAATGTATATTACTTGGGTAATGCATTGGTCACCCATTGTAGCAATGTCTTTCTGGCGCCCCGTTTCCACTTTTCACTACTGATTCGTCTTCGTTCATTGAGAGCGGAACCCTGAGTACCCAAACTCTCAATACTGCTCTGACTACCCCATGTCTGACCAAGATACTCCAAGGCTCTGGTGTTCTCTTCAATCTAAAAATGAAAATCGAAGGAAAAGAAAATTAATAATCTTAATATGAATTGGATGTATTCGCTGTAGTAGCCAATAACACTAGTACATAATTTGATGAAATCGGTGAGCATGCTATAATAAATGGTGGGTGAAAAGTATAGTTGCATGCAACGCAATGAATTCGAAACACTGCAATCAGCTAAATTCCATGTTGTCGCCATATCAACACCATTCTTTATTCATCAAATTAGGACACTCACCTTTCTCCGATCCTTCGATCTTAGCTTGCTCGTTGGAATAAATCGAGTTAGCAATATGATTTTTTTCTCATACGAGTTGATTGGGTTTTACTTAATATACTTTTAACAAACATAATAGTAACATAATTCAACAGTACTATAGTGTTATTGTAATAATTATAATTATTCTTTGTTTTATATGTGTTAGATATTATTGGGAAGCAGCTACACATCTACCAATGATAACTAATCTTCCAGTGCAATATTTCGCTGTATATTTATATTGGTTCAAGATTTTATTAGAGGGTTTGTATACCTGGAAATATAAAATGATAGTCCAAATAAGACCAAGAACGACTGGTGGGCGACCATCAACTAAGTCTGATGAATTGATATTCACTAATTTGATCTGAAACAAATAACAATTGTTATATAAAGAATTATATATTTATAATATCAAAAATTATTATACTTACTTTTTTGTTCAATAAGAATTGAAGTGCCGTATTGGCATTACTGAGAAAATGTGGTCTCTTCAAATTTCTACCTCGTTCCACAGGCTACATTGAAATTTCAAATTAATTAATTATAACGTATCAATATAAATAAATTTAGAAACAGCGAAATAAAATATAAAATAATTACCAATTTTTCACCCGAAAGCACTTCCAACAAAGCAAGTAGCCGAGTTCCATCTTTCAAATCTTCAATCAAGTCATCGACTCGTAGTGGTGGAACTCTCTGAAATACAATAGTTGGAATACATATCCATTGTGTTCGTCATTTCATTACGATATTCTGCTATGTCTAATGAATATTGTTCAGGATTTGATAGAAATTTGTTTTCTCATTGGAAATTCCATTGGTAAATTAATGCAGACAAGACTTTCATTTCACCAAGAGAGAAGAGTATTTAGAAGCACGCTACTTTCATGGCATGCATGTCACGACCAGCAAAATATAGTTTTGAAGGATCCGGAAGCAAAGGGAATCGAGAGCCAGGCACCGACGTGCCCATATTATATAGTTTGCAACTTTTCATCGCAATTCACTAAACGTAAAGAATCATGTCCGTACATCACTGATATTATATTAGTATACAGAGAAAAATAATAAGATAAAATATTGTCTGATGGAAAATAGAGTATACCCGAACTACATCCATCATTCATCGATAATCTACACTCTTGATTCCATTCCTATATTTTTGTTTATCTTTACAGTATATATATATTTAAATTCATTTTAAATATAACCAAAGTTAAATGATCCAGTATAAATGATTATTGTTACCTTTGAAAGATAAGAATTTATCCAATTGACGAATGTCTTCTTTTGAACTCGCTCCTGTTCATCTGAAAGTACAAAATGCAACATGATATCATTTTTTAATTCCAAAGTTGGGTTTCTGTGTTTTTAATATGAAATGAATAATAGCATAAAATTTGGATAGAGACCAACACTTGTTTCAGTGTCGTACAAACAGAAAGGACATAATGCACAAGCGGGTGCACGAATTCCCAATAACGATATCGCGTGCGTCCATTGCGGGTGGCTGCGTACATGTGGGCGCGGTGGGTTCGTTCGCCCCACAAATATATCCACATAGTCATTTTTATTCAGTAACAACTGGCCTGGCAGTGCCATCCCACTTGTCGACTGCTCAAATAATACATTTTTACAATTTTATATTCACATATAAAAGAATAAATGCCTATATAAATATATGTATGTATAAATGTTTAGTGTCTCTTGCTAAAATTTATGTCACGTCACGATATTATATAACTTTAATTTCGATGTTTTCACATGAAAATCCAATCGTCGATTCCGTGATTTGTTTACGCTCTCGTGACAACAACCCTATATCTACTGAAGGAGATAAACCAAACCATCAATAGAGCCATCAAATTTATAAAATGAAAATTATTTTTTCAATTTAATAATAATGATATTAAATTGATGTATACAATATTTGACATTTTTTATTTCAAAATTTGCAATGGAAAACTTATCACTATGTTTATTCAAGTATCCACTAATTTTTTATCCAAATATTACCTCATATATAAATATAGAGGTCAACACATTCCTTTATATTTATCGTGTCTACTTTGTCAATGGCATTTGTGGATACATTAAAATTAATAAATGTGAAACGCATTAATTATGTAAAAATGATGAAAACAAATATTTATTCAAAGGTTGAGATTACTTGAATATTTTTATAATGGGGCAACTCAAGAGCTGCCAAAATACTGACCAACTGTCTCGTTTTATTTCTCATTATGAAGTCATAGTATATTTGAATAACTTTTAGTCTCTCAATATATATATATATATATATATATTTTTTACTGCAATGTAAACACATGTGGGGCATGAGTAGTAATGAAATAAAGATGACGTATATATACGAGTAAACATACATGAATGATGGGATAGAAGAGCAACAGTAAAACAACAGATGATGATGATGAAAATATTCTCTCTGTATAACACAAAGTAGGACAAGTTCATTTTGTAGATGAGGTCATACACACAGACATGTGTATACTAATGACCATTCACTTTATGGAAATTAAGCAAGATATAATAAACGATACGACTTTGTTCATGTATAAATAATGTGACGATAAACACCCGAGGCAATACATTTATATATAAAATGAATATTTTATCAAATGTCAACGAAAATATATGTATGTATGTATATGGAGTTGCGTTATCATTTTTTAACTTTACAAGCGAAAATAGAGGAAAGTGAAACGATGATAATTAGAGTTTTATTTTATTTCACGGGGTAACACAAGTTATATTCATTATTTTTTAATGTCATTTGTTATTCGCCACAGCATAAAACTGAGATATATCACGTAATAAAATAGCGACATTGATTAAATTCCTTAAATACAACTTCTGTCAAGTTTCACAAATAGAAACAGCATATACCAACCAATTGGCATTAGTATACATTTAAGATCGCTGTCTAGTTGTATATTGATTTGGCGCCTGATAGCCGTTACAAGATGGAACATCAGCCGACGCACTAACTCTCATTAACAATAACCCTGATACCATTCTAATTACCCGTGTTACTGAAACCAAATGTGAGATATAAATGATAAAGAAAAGAGAGACGAAAATAAAAAAATAAAATAAACGAAACGCAGTTGAATATGAAATAAACGCGGAATGACGATGTAACAACTGAAAATACATATTGTTAACAGTTACGTATGCATATACACTATACACGAACGCTACCAACCCCTCGAAAGTTTTTCTTCCTTTTGGGCAGGTCGCTCCCCTTTGTTCGATCTCTTCAATTCACCCCATCGATCGATCTTTAAATATACATATATGCACGTATGTAAACCCGCACCACTATCTATTCCTCTAATCTATATAGTATAGTTAGTTCAACCATAAATATTCAACACATAAAAAAGCCACTTTTCTGTTGTGAGAATAATTTTTTTTTTATGTCACATTTCTTTTTCACATTCACCATTTTAAACTTAGACATCTGTATTCTGCTTTAAATTAAGTAAATACACGCAGGTACATATATCAAAGTAGAATCACTGAAATATTATGACATCGAGTGTATAATAGAATATAGACACAATATATGTATAGGTGTGTGTGTGTGTGTGTATGTGTGTGTGTATACATACATATTGAAATTAATCATCCAACTATTATATGTATATGTCATTGCTCTTTACACTATTTGTATATGTAATTGTTGACTAATTATTTGATAATTGGTGAAGTCTTGCATGCATACAGAATGGGAGAATTCAAGCAATCGGGAAAATTAATAGTTGAGTTAACGAGAATGGGAAGGTGTAAATGGAGAAAGATGTATGGGAGAATGAGAGAGGGAGGGAGAAAGACGTAATGTTACCGAAACGTCAGATTGTCTGCATGCGAAGCTCTCATCATATCATAATACTTGATAATGTCAATCTGAAAATAGGTGAGCTCTCATTATTCACAAGCAAATTTTGTTTGTTCAATTGTTCATGTTTGATAAACAATAAATAATTGATTATAATGATTAGAGCCGTAGATCATTTTGAAATAAAAATGGATTTGAATGATAACATTGAAACTTCAACAAAGTTTCGTAATAAGGAAAAACGAATTATTTATCTGATGGAAAATGGTGCGTTGAGTAACGAACTCTTTGTGTATTTGTATAGATATATGCAAGTACAAATACAATAACTTCTTCATCTAAATGGAAATGCGATGCTGGTACCTGTACCAAAGAAGAATGACCTTGAAATATCCAGCATGAGAACTTACCGATACATCTATATCATAATCATATATATATAAATGCGTATTTATAACGATCCATATATTCCTTGACTATTATATTGAACCGATACATCATGTTGACTATTATATAAAATGCCGAATAAATAAAAAAAAATGGCGAACCTTTTATTTCTGCAATATGGACATCATACTCGCTTCGACTACGAACATATTCCATTCTTGTTGACACATTTTGGATACTACGATTGTGATATTCAGTGTACCAATCGGAGGATATTTTATCCTCTGTTGTATTCAACAATTGTGGACTCAATTCTCCTCGCTGTGACAAACTCTCTTCCGAGATGAATTTAGTGAATGATGTCTGTGAACTGGATTTACTGCCGTGATTTTGAATGCCGCGACTGTGATAATCCGAGTCCTGGAGCATATGCTCTTCGCTCGGTGTTCTGCTTAATTCGGTCAATATATTACTGGAATGTGATGGCTTTGTCGAGGTAGATGAAACTTCTCTGACACTCTTTCGTACAATTATCTTTTCAAACTTAACAATTTTTTCCCCATTCAAATCGCCCTCCTCAACTAAACGCTCAAAGGATTCCTCAAAGGAGCTGTCACTGGTGCGCGAGGATGGTGACCTTGAACGTGATGGTGTGGAAAAACGACCAGCAAGGTCCTCGGAACTGATACCACGGCCCTGGGACGACAAAACATTTTCGAAGAAACTTACTCGATCACGAAACTGCGCGCCACGTGGTGTCCTCGGACTGTCACCTGCCGGCGGACAGTCGTTGCCGCTAGGCGGGGTCGCGCGTGACATATCTCACTTTTGTTTTCACTACTTCAAACTTTACAATTACACCTACTTGATGTACTTATATACCCCGCATTGCCATATACTTTTTTTATGTTTACAAGATAGATGTCAATCAATGTTTTATTGTGACCATCGCCGCCGTGGCTTTCGACATATCCGAAACGTATCAACTGATATTTCAATATCATTGACAGAGTTCATATACTATTTTAAAAATAAACGCACAAAATAGTATTTATTACATGTATAATATTAAAAATTTATTTCACGGCAAACTTCAAAGTTTATGTCAATACAATAACGATAAACTTGCAGATGCCACTTTCCAAATATATACGGTATGTTTGTTAACGGAATGTTAATATCTTGATTAAACAAATATGTATATATATATATATATATATGTATAGATATGGAATGAAGAAAATTGTAGAGAACGTGAGGCTTGTACGAGCGCCGGTTCGATACTGGCTGCGTTGAAACTCCGGCACTCCCACTATCACGTGTATATGTATGTGTTACACGATTATGTGCCCGCCATCAACATCAAACAATTCTACGGCATCGCCGTATGCCAACCGACAAGTCGCCACAACCAATGCCAGCTAGGACATTGTATCTGCACGCACAATGTCTTTTTATTATCCTTGATACAACATCACTTGCGTTCTAAACCCCATCATACTATTTCAATAGTGCCTATTCAATATTACATAACTATATATTATCTTCATTACGTATTCAATTTATCATATCGATAACGCTTGATAATCTAATCAAAAATATGTGAATTGATCTATCAATAGTATTTGTTATTGGTTGATTTACAGTGACATTTTTATGAGTTTTTCAAACAAATTTATATCTTAGAGAAACAAGTATAAAATAATTTCATCAATTGGACCAATTGAAAAGGATACATAATACAAAACACCATCTCGTTACAATTACATAATGTATATATAGCTTCCAGTAATTCACAACTACAGTCCACACCCTACATATACATATATACCCATGTATATATAAAGCACAACAATTATTATAGGAGTGAATGTATTCAACTAGACCAATTGAGTATAGGTTTGGATAACACTTGACCTTTGAATTTTGTGGAAATTCATTCGACTGATACTTATTGCAATTGATAAGTTGAAATGTTCACACTCTATTTATTTTACGCAACTTGAATTTGTAGTACAAGATATATATTGGGAAGACAGACGTACGATGGAAAACGAGTGGAAAGAATGGAAAACAAAAGTGAATTATGAAAGAAATGTTGATAGCAAAGATGTAAAGTCATATACTTAAGCGTTGAGTTCAACATACACTGTTGCACGACCAACCCTTATAGGTAAAGTGAATTTATATATATATATATATATATATTACGTATACATTCATACAATATACTAAATCTAATCTAGGCAATGATGAAATTAATATACAACGCTACCAGTATATATAATATACCGTTGACTTTTTCATTCCTGTTGGTAAAATTATTGTGCATTGATTTCAGAAACATACACATACATATATACATATATAGATATATAAGAACTCAAACGTCGTTGTCAATTAAAATTAATCTAATTTAATTTTTCCTTTAGTAATTTGATATGCTGAATTCAATTTGTGATAATGCAACAGCATTTATTGTTTATCGTTCCGAATAATTAACAATTACATTTATGACCCTCAATCTCTGCTTTGCATCAACTTGAAATGGTTTTCGAGTACTTTGAGATTGGCAACTATTATATTTGCAATTGGACATTAGGTATTGCACACTATATAGAGACTTTGAAAAAATATAATCACAATTTCCAATAAATTGAATGAAATTACCTCAGCCAACAATATACGTTGTAAAGAGAACGCATATATATATGTATGTATAAACGAGAATGAATAATCACGCTACAATATAAGAACAGTGTGACCAGGTGTTTCGTCATCTCCATTTATAAACAGCTGCTTGATGAAACGTCCGGCGAATAGTCAATCGCTATTCTACTTTTTTACATTATATTGCTGTACATGACGAACGCAATTGATGCACAAATCGATAATCCACTTATTATATATATATATATATATATATAT
>CAJUYH010003026.1:0-22868 GCA_910591685.1 Galerucella tenella
GGTGCTAGAGATCGAGTGGAAATAATTGGCGCACCCTGTATATTATATAATCGAGACTCTATTTACCAAATAATTGGTGTCAGGGTATGTATCTTTAGGTTAGGAAAGAGTTGCAGAAAGAACAGACTAAGAAGAGAGGGAATCATTGAAAAAAAACCACCTCCTAACTTCTTAGAAATCAGACAACCTGGGACATGTCTCAAGACGGTATGATGAAAAAGTATAACTTTTCAAAGAAATTCGTTACGGAATTGAGCAACAAGTAGGAATGGGATCCAAATACCATTACCAGACGTGGAAAGAATGCCATTCAATGGTACACAGACGGCTCAAAAGCAATAGAAGGAACTGGGATAGGAGTGTTCGGGCCAGGAACCAAACACTCTGAAAGCTTGGGAAAAACCCCAAGTATCTTTCAAGCGGAAATCCACGCCATAAGAAAGTGCGCCCAGTTCAATATTGATAAAGGATACAGAAGGCAAATGATTAACATAATGTCGGATAGTCAAGCAGCCATTAAAGCACTGATCTTCTCTGTAATCAGTTCCAAAATGGTGTGGGAATGCCTAGACAAACTCAATGAACTAGGCGAGAACAATATAGTCACCTTACTATTGATTCCAGAACACACTGGAATAGAAGGAAATGAAATAGCAGATGAACTAGCAAAGAGTGGGACTGAAATACCTTTCTAGGGACCTGAACCCTTTTGCGAAATAAGCCCCAATGTAATATTAGAAGAAATAGGTAAAGCCAAGAAAAAGAGAAGACTCTTATGGGTGACTACAACCTGTTGGGATCAAATGAATGCATAAGTCAAAGAAAAACTGCGCTAAGAGTTTTAACAGGGATCCTAACAGGACATTGTTGCCTGAATGGGCACCTGAAAAAGCTCAAAATAGTGGAGGAAGAAGAATGTAGATTTTGTGGCATGGAAGAAGAAACCTCCATCCTCATACTTTCCAATTGCACAGCACTTCAGAATCCTAGAGCACGACACCTGGGAGATTACTGGATAGAAGAGGGACATTCACCTAAGTTGAAGCCTGCAGACATTCTAAAATTCCTCTGGGAAATAGGACTGAAGGAGCTACTAGTTTCTGAGACTCTCCAGCCATGTTTTCTCTTTATTTTTCATTATTTATGAAATAGTTTTATTTCATGTTTGTCTTGGTCTTCCTTTCCTTTCATTTTTAAATATTTTTGCTCTCCATATTCTTTTAGTCTGTCTTGTGTTTTCCATTCTTTATAAATGTCCCCACCAAACCAGTTGTCTGTATTCTATAAATTCTAGGATTTATTCCATTTTTAGATGACTTATCATATCTGTGTTTCTAATTTTGTCTTTTTTTGTAACGCCTTGGACTCTTCTCAAGTATTTCATTCCAACTGCCTGTATTCTGCTCTTCTGTGTTTGGTTTAGCACCCACGTTTCACATCCATGAGTTAGTATCGGCCCATATATTGCTTTAAATATTTTTATCTTGGTACTGATCGATATTCCTTTATTGTTTATGAATGTTTTGTTCAAGAGTTTCATAGTTTTTTCTATTCTTTTATCAATTTCTGCTTCTTGTGTTCTGTGTTGATATATTGTTATTCCCAAGTATTGAAATGTTGACACTATAACGTGTTCTTCCATTTCTATATCTATTACTTTCCTTGTCCTCCTATAACCATAACTTTTTTATTTTGTTTTTATTCATAACCATCTCGTTTTCTTTCAAGATACTATTCCATGTGTCTTTAATATTGTGTTTCAGATCTTCTTCAGGTTTCACAATAATAACTATATCGTCAGCAAATGCCCCTTCTGAAACTTCTACTTTGTTAAGATCCGTGTATCCTATATGAAATTTTTTGGTTTTATTCTTACATTTTTTTAGTATTTCGTCCATATAGACCTAATGAATAAAGTTTTAAATGTTGACGATTGTAGATTCTTGGTTATAACTGAGTTAGGGGCCTATTCTGTAACTCTTCCTCTATCTAAAATTTAAAGGCCGTTAAAAATTTAAACGGCGCTAAAATCAAATCGGTATTCGCTAACCACATTTCCCTTGAAATGTTCCTTTTAAATAGCCTGTTGAAACTATTATTTTCAAAGGATGTTGAAGGGCGCCTTTAAACAATAACGGTAACAAAAATGGCGTGGTCAGGCTGGTGAAGCTTTGATTGAGGAATTAATTGCAATATTGCAAACCACGAAAAGTAAGAAAAATTGTTAGGTTGTATTTGAAATAGTTTAAGTTAACAATATTTATATAATATTCTAGAGCAGAATTTAGATTACACCATAGAAGTATAGTTTCAAAACCAACTAATTTATTTGAAAGTATTTTGCGTTTCCAAGGAAGTGTCAGGAACTTATAATAATTGCATGCTGAAATCAAAAGCAGTTTAGGTATAGTGATTTGTGGCTTAATACACCATCAAATACAACTGTTTTTCTTCTATATTCATTAACTTTCTATTCTTTTTTATTAAAGCTGGTCTTTAGCTTATCTATTAAATGAAAAAACCGCTGTTGCCAGATTCTCTAATTGAAATTTTAAAGGAACCCTTTGAAATATACAGTGCTATTCAAAACTCCCCCCCCCTCGTGTCTTTTGAACGGCTACACTTACATTAATGAAATTTGGAGGGTGAAAATTAAGTGTTGTAAACTTCTCTACGAATGGTATCAGGTGACGTAATAGTAATAGATGACGTCACAGTGTGCCACTCTGGCCAATAATTTTAAATATGATCTCATGGCAAGTGATATCTCGTTTGAAAGGCATTGACATGGTCGCGTTCATCACAACGTAGCGCTACTGGAGCGATCATCAATTTCCTGCTGAACGCGTGTTTTGTTAACTGATCAGATTGACCGATGTGGTATCAGTCGCCATTTTTTCAATCAGAATTAAAATACGCTACACGCTACCGATTGATGATGCATTAACTGTCATTTATGACATATGTTGGAAAAATAGTATAAATATCTTTGTTGGCAGATATTTCAGTTTGTATTTTAGTGAAAATGAGTGAAAGAAAATGGAGGAAAGTCATTATTTCCATAATAAATTGTATAGTTTGTCAGGAAATTCAACCCTTCATGGTATGCTCCAAAGTGGGGAGTTCAATTTATTGCAATTAAATCCCATTTTTAATGGTTAGAAGTAATACCTATTTCATAATTGTCGTATATATCAAATAAAATTAAGTGTAACGTTAAATTTTGACGTTAAATTATTTATTTTTAATTACTTATTCAAATTGGCCAACTACTGGTCTACACAATGGTTTTGATGACAGTACGCATCAAAAATGTATTAATTTTGTCGATATTTCTAATCGCGCAGAGATTGATAGGTGTTGCCAAATTAGGTTGTCACAAAATATTTCAATATTGCTTATTTAAAGTACTCAATAATATCTTTTTACTTGCCATTATAACTGAGGAAGAAATAAAACTATAATAACAGTATTTTTTACGTGCTGTACTACTATAATTGTTCTGTAATGATTATTTTTATCATTTCCGTTTCCATAATTTTTCGTTTGACTTAGTGTAGGTACTGGCCTATATTATTTTCTGGAAGGGTCATGAGAAGGTGATCGAGAAGATATACCTCGAGGCTCGGCCATTTTTGGTAATTAGCAGAATCACCAGGTGCGAAGAGAACTTTTGATTTCTTTTGGAAATTTGTGTCCATCCTTAGTTGGGATAATTTCGAAAGTTTCTCATAATCGTTTAGGGAAAATCTAGAATTGGTAGTATACATTGGTAGTGGTTTTCCCAAAAACATCTCCTTGGAGGATTTTAGTCGCCGCAGGTGAAATTGCAGATATAGGGAGTCAATTTGGTCTATTTTCCAACTGGATATTAGGTCTTAAATTACTGGACAATATAAACCCCAAGGATCCCTGACCAGGAAGGGTATGTTGAATATCGTTTTTTTTTACATACTAGTCTATTAAATTCTTGTTTTTCGTTCTTGTATATAGAAACTTTTAGTACTTAAAGATAATTTTGGGATTGCATTGTTGCAAGATATCAAAAATTAATCTGAATTCCCAGAAATAAATGTCTTGTTTTATAAAATATTATAATACCACTTTTAATGGTTTATTGGTTCAATAATACATTTTGGTAACATGAATTAGGGGGAATTAAATTGAAAGTGGGTTTTGCCTTAGTTATTTTATAATTTAGTTTTTATTTAGCAGTCGTTATTGCTATGATTTATGCCTGATCTATTACTCAATTTAACTGAGTATAAATGCATTTATCTTGTATATATCAATGTTGCGGAGTGCTAACTGAAACATTTGCTTTTAGGGATTTTTTTTTCCCTTTTCAACTTATCTTCTTCAACATAAGTTCAGTCACTAGCAATGCTACATTGAGTATCAGTCTTGGTTGGTTATGCATATCCTATGTTAGTTGACGTTGGCAGTTTGGTACATTGCAGAGTGGTTTAGATGTACCTACTGGAATATACACTGGTTGTTCCACTGTTATAGATTACAGACTTGACTGGATGTCCCCACAAGTGGATACACGCAAGTTTACTTCAATTTTTAAGTTTTCTTTATATACGAACATTTAGTTTATTTTACTTTTATTCCGTATGTTTCCGGCAAAGATATAAGTATTACATAAGAGTAGTAACGCCTTGGTCATTATCATTAATTGGAAAGATAACTTATTTTTGTACACATTGTATTGCCAATTATATATTTGTTTGGTTATATCCATTTGCCAGCTTTCGAACAATGTAAGCGTTTTCTAAGGTTGCGTATTTACAATCTAGTTTTTCCGTATTCTTATTTACAGTAGCCGCGCCTGAGCTCATGCGTCGTCGCCCACTGGTTTTATGCGCATATTTCGTGGTTACACTTCAACCTTAGGTGTCGTATTTAGCCGTTAAAAGATCCCGAGATTTAGGTTATTAGGTTATGATGCTATTTTTCATACTTATATTTTTTCACTTTATAGTATTACTAGAATAAGAGATATCATTCTACTTAGATATTGAATGAATATGTTGATATCTAATATATGTTTTTTTATTATTAAAATAATCCAGATTGAGTCAACATTTTCTTATTTATATGGTTTACAATATCGAATGGATTTGCAGTGGTAAGGTATTACTTGTTGACTAGTCTTTTGATGGATTGGTGACTAGTCTATTGTGCATTGGGTATTCGCTGCAATTTATCTGGCGCCCTCAACATTCTTTAGTTCACCGGACCACCCCTTCTCCGGCTTAAGAGTTACCGGTGCGAGTACCCCAACTGTCCTGGAGGCAGTTGGTAGTTCAAGCCTTCCTTAATCCATAGATTTGTTTTTGTATATATTGGGAATTTTCGGTGGCATAAGTTGTTGTTGTTGTAATCATTGACATTTGACATATTATGTCGATGGTTTTATTTGCACGTTCAGCAGAATTACGAACTGATGGATCACTCTAAAAATCGCTACCTGATCAACTTTGTTGGGATGAACGCGACCATTGGCTACATAGCCATATTGATTTTGTTTGGGTTTAAACTAATTTTGACGGATAAATTAAATAAATACCAAAATTATTGAAATTATTTTTTTAAATTTAATTAATCAAATATCAACAATGGATTCTCATAGCAAGTGTTCGAAATGTGCTCCGTCTACTTCCTGACAGTAAAACATCCTATTCGTAAACTCTTGTCGTACTCGTTCGAATGTGTCAGCTGAAATTGCATTGCATTCTTCAATAATTCTTTCTTTCAAAACGACAATGCTATCTGGTGCCGTAGTATAAACCTTGGATTTCAGGTACCCCCATATAAAAAATCTAATGGTGTCAGATCTGGTGACCGAGGTGGTCATTTTATAGGACCTCGCCGGCCGATCCATCTACCTCGATATTCTTCATCCAGGTAATGTCTTACTGCACCATAATAATGTGCAGGAGCACCATCTTGTTGAAATGTTATTTCCAGATGGCCGAATTCATCATGATTATCTTCCATAATTTCAAGAATTAACGGCTCAATTGCATTTTGTAACATCTCCAGATACACTTCACCGCTTAAATTTGAATTTAGGAAAACAGGACCAACTATGTGGTTTCCCAAAATACCTGCCCAAACATTGACTTTTTCTGGAAATTGGGTATGTTGTTCACGAAAGGTGTGAGAATTTGTGTCTCTCCAATGCCTTACATTTTGTGTATTCACAGGCAAAAAGTACTTTTGTCACTAAAACAAAATGTTTTTGTGTAATGTGGGTTTTGACTAATTTTATTTGTCATACATTCACAGAATTCGAGTCTTCTGTCAGGGTCATCATCCGAAAGGTGGTGCACCATTTTTAACTTGTATGGATGAAATTCATTTTTAGCCAACACTCTTTGTATTGCACTTTTACTTACTTCACAGATAAACGCAACTTTAGTTGAAGAGGAAGTACTACCATTTCAGCAACTATATCAATTTTTTTATCATCACTAAATGTTGGTCGACCAGATCGTTTGGCATCTTAAACACTACCTGTTGCTTCAAGCTTGTGAAGAAGCTCCCTCAAATAAGTTCTCGAGATAGGGCGATCTGGGTATCTCTCATTAAATAAACGTTCCGCTTCATGGAGATTCACCAATTATTAAGATAGCTGCTACTTTGTCGGCTTGAGTACGTACCATTTTGCCTATGTAAACTATTAAACGTCTCGTTAAACAATAAAATTGAATATTTAGGCTATTTAGAAAAACTTTGCAAAGCAACAAATACTATTAAATTAAAAAGGTCAATTTTTTTGACAACTAACCAGAGGCGGACTGAAAAATCTTCAATATTTAAATGTGAAATAATAATTTTGGTATTTATTTAATTTATCCGTCAAAATTAGTTTAAACCCAAACAAAATTAATATGGCTATGTAGCCAATGTCAATGCCTTTCAAACGAGATATCACTTGCCATAAGGTCCTATTTAAAATTATTGGCAAGAGTGGCACTGTGACGTCATCTATTACTATTACGTCACCTGTTACCATTCGTAGAGAAGTTCACAACACTTTATTTTCACCCTCCAAATTTTATTAATGTAAGTGCAGCCGTTCAAAAGATACGAGGGGGGAGGGGACTTTTGAAGAGCACTGTATAAATAATTTTTAACAGTCCTCTAAAATGTATACTTGCAGAATACCATTTCAACTACAAAATTTTGAAGGCCTGTTGAAAACATATTTTCAAGAGGCCTCTAAAGTTTAAAGGATTAGTTACAGAATAGCCAACTTAGTATTATTACTATATATCATGTGAATGAATTTCATTATTTTAATACACATATTTCCATTATGAAAAAATAAGAATTGCCGATTTAAAATTATGAAATACATAATGGAAATTCAAAAATTAAAATTATAAAAAACATTATACAGATTCAATATTCATTATGTATTGAGAATGCCTATATAACTCTGAAATGCAAGTTCTTCGAATCGGATAGAAAATGTTTTACCGAACACACTGTTAAAAAGTGATGTCCTATAATATTAGGGGTTGTCTCTGTAGCCAGCGTCGGCTTTGATGATGCATTAGGTACCTGGTGGTCCAATAAGCCGATCTCTCGGCTATATATCAGAAACTATTCATGTTATAAATTCAGGAGAAAAAATTTCTTAGTAAAAGTGGCGAAGAGAAATTGCTGGAAATAACTTTCAAGTTTCTAGGTTAACCGATAGGGGGCGTGATCTGCGTAGAAAAGTTTAAAAACCAAGTTTTTGTGAAATATGCCCAATTATACCCAGTGTGAAATAAGTAAACTAGAAAGTGGCCTGAATTCCGGAGAAATTTGTTTAAGTACTTTTTTTTTATTTTTCCAAATAAATGGTGGGGGAAAGTGGGAAAATGTTTTTGGATAAATAACTTTGTTTTGAATCAACCGATTTTAACGAAATTAGTGTCATTAGAAAGAGTGTAGATTAATTAATTACATCTACTATGAAACAAATGCATTTAGTTTCAATTGTCATAGGTAGAGGGTACTTTCAAATGAGAAAAATTAAATTTTGTTTTTCTTGAAAATGTTTAATGGAAACACCTAATTATTGTAAATTATCATGGAACTAGATTAAATTCGTGACAAAATGGCGCAAACCGCATGTTAATAGCTTTTGTCGAAATCGAGATATAAATAGAAACGCAGAAACATAAGTAAGGATAGTATTGACTCTCCCTGTATTATCACTTAAATTAAAAAATATTCCAGTACTTTCAATTTTTTTAAAGGCAGAAGAATCTTAGTGTCGATAACCATTTTCACCATTGTGGACAACGATGGAAAACAATTTGAACAATTAATTGGACATTCAATTTGATGACCATTTTTTCAAATATTTAATTTTAAGTTATAATACAGGGTGAGTCAACACTATACTTACTTAAGTTTATGCGCTTTTATTTATATCTCGATTTCGACAAAAGCTATCAACATGCGGTTTGCGCCATTTTGTCACGAATTTAATCCAGTTCCATTATAGTTTAGAATAATTAGGTGTTTCCATTAAACATTTTTCAAGAAAAACAAATTTTAATTTTTCTCATTTGAAAGTACCCTCTACCTATGAAAATTGAAACTAAATGCATTTGTTTCATAGTAGATGTGATTAATTAATCTACACTCTTTTCAATGACACTAATTTCGTTAAAATCGGTTAATTCAAACCAAAGTTATAGGTATTTATCCAAAAACATTTTCCCACTTTCCCCCACCATTTATTTGGAAAAATAGAAAAAAAAGTACTGAAACAAATTTCTCTTTTATCAAGGAATTTTTTCTCCTAAAGTGATAAGATGAAAAGTTTCTGATATATAGCCGAGAGATCGGCTTACTGGACCACCCGGTACAGTATTCGTATCCGGCAAAAATATAGTTGACTGTGCTCATATAAAGAAATTCCTAGAAAACTCATGTGTGTATCCATGTTGGTATTTTTGGCAACCTTACTTTTGAAAATTACGTAAATGAGACTAAAATTTGTATAGTTAAATAGAAGGAATTTTAACATTTGATAAGGATGCTCTGCAAGTTAGTTAGACGAGTTTCGTACCAAAATCAGTTCGCTTCATTTTGTGAACAATAGATTTTTGTATTTTATAATTTCCTAAAAAAAGGGCGTCTTTGTCAAGGCAGCTGAATTAGAATAGAACCCATAATACCGAACTAAATTTTAAACAAAACTATTGAACTTAATATTATTTAAATTTTAAAAACTCTCCTGTGTTTATGTTATGTAATAATACTTAAGGATTAGGTTTAAATAAATTACCCATTGTAACAAAGGATTATTTTGTGTATTCCCAACTTTTTTATGACTATCGTAAATTATTTTTGAAAAGGTATGTAACATCCTCAGGTTTTCCCAGTTCAGGTAAACAAATTGAATGTTACAAAATTTGTTTATTTTATGGTTATAAAATACCACCAAAAGGTTTATTATTTTTAATATAGAATTTCCGTTCTTCTAAAATTTTATTTTGATTGTTGGGAAAACCCGCAAGCTTCTTCTAGCCAACTGAAAAGTTGAATCTCTCTATTAGTGGTTAATAATTTTCTATTATTAACCTAGGTCAATAATGGACAAAATCAAATATTTTCAGAATTCAGGGATAGTAGTTCAACAAAAACTTGTGCAACATAATTTTGTATACTCAGGAGATTATCTTCAACATATTTGCTGCTTGAAATTACCTATCAAGATACAACTATTTCAATAAAAATGCCATTTGTTTGAAATCTGCGCTCAAGCAAAATTGACTGATGACATAGCGAGTACGTTCATAATATATCGAAGACTGACAGTGTACTTGTCAGTCAAAGTAAACGCTTCTCGTGGTGCGTTTGTGAATTATTTTTAATTTTTGACTTAAATTAGGCTAGTAGTGGAAAAAATTGTAAATACACCATGGTGGTGGATACATTTATAAACCTCACACCTTATACCGCTCGTGGCGAAGCCCCTCTCGAAATAATCTTGGTGCTCGGTCAATAATATCACAGTCTTCACCACCTAAATGTATAATATATTATTTTCGTTGGATACCGTATAATATTGACGGAAGAACAGCAATCAATTAGAGTCAATTTTTACTGCTACACCAGAAAATCTGGTAGTTCATATAAAATAGAAAATTATGCCGCTGTGCTAAAGGATTCCCTATTTAAATAACAGATAACATTTTTTTCAATTTTAAATGGAATTTTCATTATCAAAAATTGTTTTTCCCAAAAACCTTCTTATGGTTTTCGTAAAAAAATAAATTTCACACAGTTTCCTGGAACACAGTAGTACCTATTATAGTTCCTGATGTGTGACAAATAAGTTCCTGTGTGACAAGCAGTTCCTATTTCGACAAAAAGTTTCCTAGAATACAAGTTCCAATGGAATAACAAGTTTTCTGAGTATAGTTTCCCTTGTACAGTTCCTTCGATACAAGTTTTTCTGGAATCGTAAAGTAACCTGGATACAGTTTCCTGTAGACATTCCATAGAACCACATCAATAGCTAAAGTTTCAACATCAACTGGACTTCATCTTCATAAACATTTGTTTTAGAGTGCTAAGTATTTTTTTATATATCCTTATTGTTTACTAACCCATTTTTGTGTAATTTCAAAACCGTAATTATATACAATTTTTTTACGTATTAGTTTTATTTATTATACAGAAACTTTAAGTTCTTTCTTTTTTTAAACAGAGTAGCTGACCTTTCGATTTGATTTTCTTTCTAATTTTCTTTTAGGAAAAAATTTTTTTTTTCTTTACATCAATAAGGTAACAAAGCCCTGTGAACTGGCTTAGTTTAGGAACCTCCAAATTTATTGGTTAGTTAGGCAAGAACCTGCATTATTCACTTCAACTTTTTTTTAACGTCTATTAGGGTTTCATTGGTCGAAGACTGCAGAGCCACTAGTTATAGCCCATCAACGTCATACAGTTACATTCAAAAAAATACACATTGAATTCCATTTAAAATTTAATATTATACTCTTCCATGAATAATAATTTTATTGTTTCAAGAACAATTTTCACTCCGGACAGAAGCTTTTCGGTTTCATTATACATAAAAGCTTGGTATTGTGTGTCTTCAATGATCCAAGCTCCTCGACAGGATTCAGAATTTATGAAAGATTTACTGAATTATGAGAAAATAAATAAAAATATTTCGGAAGTAGCAACAAAAAACTTGAGCAATCACTTGTAGTATCTATCTGAACCATTTATTTGTTGAAAAATTCTTTTCCTACGACCATATAGGAAGTTAATATATATCGCACTCTCTACTCTGGCGGAAAGTTTCTCATATCATCATAGTGACGCGAACCGTGCGCTATGATATCACCCTAGTGTGATATCATATCGCACGGTTCGCATGAATTAGATTAACGTGGTTTTCTTATTTAAATTTACCCACGTCACAGATTACCCTACAAGGGTAATCTGTGCCTACGTAATAACTACAAATATAGCACAAAACACAGGATCTGTTCAAAAGTTATTAAGATTTGCCAAATTTGGTGATAAAAAAAACAACTAGGTACGGCCGAAAATCGAATCGCGATCTACTCCATCATTCTCCGAATTGTCATGACGCGGATAGCTGTCCAATGTTCTCATTTTAGATATCACTTTAGTATAGCTGTAGGAATTTAAAAAAAAAATTATAATGAATTAAAATGTCTTCTGCGTTATTTTGAAAATATTTTGCACTACACTGATAATTTCAAAAATAATCATGTTGTAGGTAGGTACAGTTATTGATGTTTTCAAATAAATAAAACCATCATATTTCGTAAATTTATCATGTGATCGTAAAAAATATATACTAATTATAAAAGTGAAAAATAATGAAGTAGGCTTATGTCAAAATTCTCAAATTATAACACAAAGCATAGAAATAGTTTTTGTGAAGTGTAAGTGAAATATTTATTACATAAAAGTGTAAAAGAATTATAATTGTGAGATAGAATAGAAATAAAAAGTGTTAGTCTCGGTTTTTTATTATAATGGAAGTTGATACTGATAGTAGCGAAAGACCCAAGGTACTTTTTAAATATTTATGGCCGTAGGAAAAATAGTGTACATAACTCGTTGCAAAGTGAATTTCACCTATTTAATTTCCGCACTCACCGATGTCAACATTATTTTTAAAAAAAACATTAAGTGCATTAAACAATATTTGTTACAATTATCTCATGGTCGTAGGAAAAATAGTGTACATTACTTGTGCGAAAGTGATTTTTTACACTCGTGGGAGTGTCTCACTCGGCTTGCGCCTCGTGTGAAAAATTTCACTTTCCGCACTCGTTACGTAATATACTATTTCCTACGACCACATAGGAAAGTGACATATATCGCACTGACTAGTTCTATGGAAAGTGACCTTTATTCATACGCGTACGGAAAAAAATCTTATCCGTACGTGTGCGGATAAAAAAGCTGTCAAATTGAATGTTGAAATGCTAGTCTTTTTACTCCGCAAATTAATATGTACATGTGAAATGCTTATTTCCTAAGTTGATTTGTCCATATAATAATATAATATAATCTATTTATTTCATTTAAAATTAAAAAAAAAAAATACCGAGCCCGGATTCGAACCACCCTACTGCTTGTCAAAAATCGAGCCCACGGATGCCTAGACCGCTTGGCCATCCCACTGTTGTAGCTTATGGTTCTTGTCCAAGATACTAATAAGCGCTAAGGAAATATACACAACAGTTTATTTATTCTCCAAAATAAAATGTGTTTATATCGACATTTATTGGACTTTCATGTTATTAAAACATAAAAATCACAATTTTCTGGGCCAATTTCAAAGGTAAGTAATCAAAACCATATAAAGTATTTACAAATACACATATGTAAAACCTCTCACATCTACATAAAAAAGCAAGATTATACATGCCTAATTTGGTAAAAGTATATCGCGTGGTCGTAGGAAAAATAGTGTACATAACTTGTGCGAAAGTGATTTTTCACACTCGTGGGATTGTCTCACTCGGCTGCGCTCGTGAGACAATACTTCCCACTCGTGTGAAAAATGTCACTTTCCGCACTCGTTACGTAATATACTATATCCTACTATAGAACCAAGCAAAATTTCAATGTCAAAATATGTTATTACTTAACACATTCTCCTCTTAATTGGATACATTTATTACATCGAACCTGCAACGTCTCTAGACCTTTCAAAAAAAATGTTTTTTCTTGTTCTGCAAGCAAGACCTCCACAGCTTTTATTACCTCCTCGTTGGAAGAAAATTTACGATCTTTTTAACTTTTAGTTAAGTTAAAGGGATGATAGTCGGACGGAGCGAAATCTGGTGAATAAGGGGGGTGTTCTTGTGATTCAAACCCTAAATCACGAATTTTTTGCATGGCAACATGAGATTTGTGTGCAGGGGCGTTGTCCTGTAAAAACAAAACACCTTTGGATAGCTTTCCGCGTCTTTTTCCTTCAATTTTTTTCCGTAGAGTGGTCAGTAGTCTCCGATTATTGTTCTACCCATATCCAAAAAATCAATCATGATTAGGTACTCCATGACAATCCCAAAAAACTGAAGCAAAAACTTTTCCAGCAGATTTTTGGACACAAAACTTCTTAGGTCTTGGAAAGGACGAAGCACATTGATCACCAAGGGTATTAAGCATATCTTCGTAAATCTGCTTACCTCTTGACCCTTTTAAATACAGCTACTTTTCTATTTTCACAATTTCGGTGGACATCTTTTTTTCTTTCAATTTATTGCGTAACTCTGTTTATGAGGAAAATAAACTAAAAGGCTATGTATGGATATGGAGGCGAAAGCTTTATGAAAAATGATAAATATATCGATAATTCATTTAAACCCTTATTTAAAATAAAATAAAATAATAGTAAATATAAAAATAGTTTATTCAACAAAAATAAATACATTTGCAAATAATATTACTTAAACCTAAAAGTACAAAAAAATTTTTATTTACAACTACTTCACTAAAAACTACATTTTCTATAATTGGAATATGAAACTGTATAAAAAATATAAAGTGGCATAGAAAAATAATTTTAAAAGTATCTCGAGTCCGACACTGTCAGGGTTTTCGTCAGTAGAATTTTATTTCGGAGTTCATAAAAATATAAAACAAAAAAATCGAACGTTTCCCATGTCTATGCAAAGAATATGAAAAAAGTACAACAGCTGTTCCAAGTCGTTTCTCATAATATCATATTTAAAGTTTTTATAATGATAATTTTTTTTTTGAAATTTAATAGTTTAACTGAGAGAAAACATTTTGGTTCAAATAAATTACCCCCGCTTTGAATTTTGACTAATTATTTTTATTTTTTGTTTAATCTGGCGCCTGGGTCATCTTTAACCAATAGTAAGACCAATAATGAAAAATATCAAATTTCTTGCAAACCAAATTAATAAGTATTATCAACATGGAAGTCTTACCATAATAATTGAACATTTCTAGGTAATATTAAATACCAATTAGGTTACTTCCTGGGGTAAAAATGCTTCTGAAAATAATGCTAAATTTTATCTTCTGAAAATTATTTTTATACGCCATTAAAATTCAGTTTCATCGATTATATTTAATATAATTTATGGAAAATTATAAAGTGTCTTAAAATTACGATTGAATCACAAAATTCTCAACTCTCTCATTGCGAATAGTAATACTACTAAATAATATTGCAACAACCAGCGCTGACTCTATATATGTACAAAAAATGGTAACTTTTAAATTTACAAGTTTCACCGCATTTTCAAAATCTATATGGGAATAATAACCAATGTGTTTTACGAAAAAATTAGCTTTTATGGAATAGTAGTTTACCTAACTAGTGCAGAAAGTGATACTTTTCCGCATGCTATTGAAGATGGTCGAACGACGCTTTAGCGAGTTCGGCCAGTCACTGCGGAAAAGTCACTTTATGCACGTGTTAGGTACACTATTTTTTCTACTAGCATGCGGAAAAAAACCCAAAAGTTAACATAAAGAAACATTTCTTATTAAATACATATCAACAAATTAATTATTATTATTTGACAGTCATTTGATGAGGCTTATACCGGGACCATTAAAAAATGATTGAAAAATGAGTTGTTTTTTTTATTGAAAATTATAGCAGAATTATGATAAACTTATTAATTTTCCAGTAATTTGGTAAACTACAATCATACAAATATATATTTTAAATGTCAGTATACTCCCCAAAAACTTGACAAATTTACTTTTCCGCACTAGTGCGGAAAAGTGACTCTTTCCGCACTGAAATGAGTGCGGAAAAGTGGACTTTTCCGCACGCTAGCAGCAAAAATATATTTCTAAGCCTGAACCAACTTTTTACGAGAGAATCTTTTTTCAATTTCCCAAAGCACTTTGGAATAATATGTCCAAAAAAAACACACCAAGTCAAAACAACGGCTCAATATTGAATATTCATAACTTAATATCATATTTTGAAACAAATAGTACCTAATTCAAGTGATGAATTCAAAAATAGAGGAAAATTCAAAAGCTCTACAATGAATAACTTAAAAGACTAACATTCATCTTTGAATGGTTAGGATTATAGAGCCATAAATGAACATAAATAAAGAGAGTATCCAGAAGAAAGCAGCATATATGAACCTCAAATGCACAAAATAGTGACGGCACTTGTCTAGAACCAAAGGTGCGACCTGTCTAGGCGCCAAGGGGCGCTATATTTCCAAATTCAGGAAAATATCATTTTTTTTCCAAATGACATTAAAAGCGGCCTTTTAATGACACTTGGCAGGCAGAAAAAGTCCACTTTTACTGCCCAGGCAGAAAAAGTTCGTTGCTAGGCAACCTTCCAAGTAATAATTTAAATCAAACTGGTTATTAAAATTGACAATGACATTAAGAAAACTCAAAATGATGCTGATGATAATAAACTGGTTTTATTGCGTGGAATTGGAACAAATTTGAAGAAAAAATTATATGTTTCACTCGGCAGAAAAGCAGATTTAATGCATTGGCTGGTTTGGAAACACCAGCCGCGGCATTAAATCTTGTGCTTTTATGCCTAGTAAAACAAATAACTATTGTATGGCACCTATTTAGGTAGTATGTGTTAAAAATTGCATAAAATAAGATAACTACAGGGTGTCCAAACGGAAACTACAGTTACTAGAGGTGATTTTAAGTCGATTTAGTTCAAACTACCTTAATCCGAAAATGCTTCCTAAGAGAGCTACAGCCCTTTGAAGAAGACGTCCTCATATGAGTTTTCTTCAAATTATCCAAAAATACCGTTACTTAAAATATTCAAACTTGGTATAATTAATAAACAGTTCGCTGTAGATAAATTTTTTTCAGATCCATCACAAGCATGTCAGCCAAGATAATTTTAATAAAAAATGTTCTCTTCTTTCAAATTGATAGTATCATGAACCGTTTTCGAGAAAAACTTTTTGTGTTTCTTACATAAAATCATGTTGGATTGTAAAATTCATTTAGAATTTCCAAAACAATGTAAGCAACTCAATACTAACGACTTTTGTTACCAGTATCTGTACAATTTGGTGATTTTCCAAAGACAACTTGATATTGCAGATACAATTTTATAATCCAACATGATTTTATGTTAGAAACACAAAAAGTTTAAATTTATTTTCCTCGAAAACGGTTCATGATATCGATTTGAAAGAAGAGAACATTTTTCATAAAAATGATCTTTTATTTTCAAAATCCGGTGACAGATACATAAAAAACTTGAAAATAAATTTTTTTTAATGAAAATACCTGCTGGTCCCCCCGACTGACACTCTTTTGATGGATCTGAAGAAAATTTATTTACAGTGATCGACTGGTTTGTAACTGTTTATTGATTATACCAAGTTTGAATATTTTAAGTAACGGTATTTTTGAATAATCTGAAGAAAACTCATATGAGTACCTTTTCTTCGAAGGACTGTAGCTCCCTTAGGAAGTATTTTCGGATTAAGGACTTAAAATCACCTCTAGTAACCGTAGTTTCCGTTTGGCAGAAGAGTTTCTGGATACCCTCTACATCAGGATTCCCTGAAAAATCGAAATACTTATTGAAACACGTAAATTTTACATCAAAAGTCACTAATGAAAAAGGATATGAAGAGAGAACTCTTCCTATTCAACTTACTGCTTTTTTCAAGTTCAGTATGAAGCAGTATACTAAGACTTTTGATGTTAAAATGGACATGGAACATATTTAGCTATTCAAATTTGATAGTTATAAACCATTTTTCCCGCCGGGCTGCGTTTAATCCTTTGGAATTTGTTAAATTCATTTCATTTATGAAAAAATCGACCAAAGGGGCGCCGAAAGACGCTCGCTCCAATGATTACGGACTTAATGCTTAGAAGTAATGGGGATGTATAATTTGAAGCAGTTGGACAACAACATTAAATTTCATAGGACCACTTAGAAGTGCTTTTGGAGACCGAAAAGAGGTCCTTTGAAATTTTTTCGGGTCAATCCTACTGACTATACAAATAATTATTAATTAAATACTTACAAGAAATGAAAATTATTGAAAAGAGTCCTTGAGGATCTTAATCAGCTACAAACCAAACAAACTAGTGTATTTTTTTGTATAAAAATCTCAACTTTCCACCCGTTTTTTATCATTATTCCCAAATAAATTTTGTTTTAAAACGTAGCAAAACAAAAAACAAACTTACATACTATTTTTCTTTACAATTGAGTATTCCAATCACCCTCCATTCTCCACATACTAAACGCCCTGGAAAGTTTCTCGTGCGCCGTATACGAACACACATTACCCAAAATGTCACTCTCACCGGGGTTTTCAGGCGACGACGTCGATAGAACATGATACAAAAAGTCTATATATCTAGCAGCCAATTTCAACGTCTGTATTTTGGATAATTTATCCGACGGCAAGGTGGGTATGCTTTTTCTCAAACTGGTAAAAGCTTCGTTCAGACTCTGCGTTCTTTGTCTTTCCCGAACGTTAGCCATTATCCTTTGTGTTTGTAAATCCTCGAAACTTTGCGGGGATTTTCTTCTGGATTTCGATTTAGCAAAAGAGTTTTCATCGTCAGCTTCCAAACTTCTCCGTTTTCTACCTAAATTTCTGGATTTTAACACAGTGGATTCATCGACGGGTTCCACTTTTATATAAGCTCCTTCTGGATATTCATAAGGCGGTCTATGATCGTGATGGTAGTTGGGAGATTGCAGCCTACTGTCTTCTTCGTAATATCGGTTTTGATGCATATTTTGTTGGGAGTAGAATAGAGCAAAAGCACTGTTATCTGCGTGAGGTAGAGTAGCCGGTAGATATTTTTCATTAGAATTCGTTAGATCCATTAATCTAGTTTGTTCATAATCGTCGTAACTAGGTGAAGAATTCGGCGACATTTGTCTATACACAGGTGAAGAAGACTCACTACGTGTTTCAAACATTTTAACAACAACAACAAAAATCACTCTGCACCACCAAATCTATTTAACTGAACGTTTAAATGAACTACTGTGGGATTTCCAATATTCCACTGAAATCTTAAGATAGCTTAAATGTATTTTCGACCAATCAGAACTAAGCGACGTCCCTACTACAGGAGATGAGTCCCTGTCTGCGTCGTTTCCTTTCATTAGACTACCCTGTTCTGTCTCGCTCTCTCGATAATTCGCGTTAAGGATCATCCCAGTGCAGTGGTGTTTCGGTTTGTCGACTGTCTCTCTTTATTTCATTGATGGTTTCAATGCAGTGGCGTATCTTAAACTTTTCTCTAAAATTTACATCCTGTTTTATACTGATCATGAGGAACTTCCTTTTCAGGCTCCCAAATGGAATGGAATAATAATAATAATAATAATAATGGTTGATGATTCTGTATCCAATAATAACAATATTTTAGACAAATACAACGAGAAAATTGCAAAGTAAACCGATCTTGCAATAGAGAAGTTCAGTCTAAGGTCAGTGTGGCTATCAAAAGTGGTTTTTTCTGACAAGAATGACAGTTAAGGTCTACCATTCAAAACATAAGATTTATCATTGCGAACATCTATATTGTTTCATTACAATAATGAATACACCCCCAGTCTGTATATTGTTCTTTATGCAACACTTTCCACCACCATATGTAGAGGGGTGAGGTTGAGAATCAGTTCCATGGCTGCCGTTGGGTATGTTCTCATTGCTCCTGTAATGCATATATACAGGCTAGTCTTTAAATTTTGGAGAGGTTTTCTCTCGTCGTCAATAGGCTAGTTCTACTACTCCACGCAATGTACCTAAAATAACTGAAGTATAATCATTATTAAGTATGCTTAGCTTTTTTATATTTAAACGTGGCGATATCGAATGCTTTCAGTCGTATTCCTTTTACAGCTTCTGTTAAGTTTGCCAAACTATAGTGGTCCTGATATTTTCCTAGTTTCAACGAAATATTTAATAAGGTGACAGTTGTGTAACATTTCACGAAAATACGAGACACAAAACACTTACCGTTCAAAAGTTGTGACAAAAACCAAATTTTAGTCAAAATTCACATTTCTTCCTGCATATTAATCAACAATAGGACCAAACACTTTTAAATGGCCATTTAAACCACATAGGAGTCTCAATATTTTGTTAAATAAACAGGATTTTTTTCAAGTAGTGTCACACAATATTCTTGTCTCAATATTTTGTTAAATAAACAGGATTTTTTTCAAGTAGTGTCACACAATATTCTTGTCTCTCCTGGATCAGCCAAAAGGTTCCAAATTATCCCGAGTTCTTTTAATAATTATCTACTGCAGTACGGTCTAAAATAAACTTCATGAAATGAAAAGTTAATAAAATGCTATTTGTGTGTAGACTATTCCAAACAACATGGTTGAAAGCTACTCTACTCGTGTTTGTTTTGATGTGGAGATAGAGTTTAATTGAATTCTGCTAATTGCAACAAAAACCAGTTTGTATTTTTTTATTCGTTTATTCAGTTTTTTATCGAAAACAATTTCCACGCAGGAAAAGGTTTATTAGGAACAGTGTCGTTGGGTGAATTAACTTTTTCAGTTCATTAAAAAAATAATTCAAGAAAAAAGTCATACTCATTTCTAAGTCAACAAAAAGAATAATGAATACACCACAAGGAACATACAGAAAATAACAGTTATTAGATTTAACAACATTCTAAATATTTTAGAACACCTTAAGCACTTCCAGAACATTTCAAATACTGTTTTAAACATCCAGATCATTTACACAATATTAAGAGCATTTTAAACAATTGTAGAACATTTAACACTTATAGAACATATTAAGCACTTTCTATCATTAAATATTTCCAACATTTTAAACATGTCCAGATCATTACAGAATATTAAGAACACTTCTATAACATTTTATGACACTTCCAGAATATTTAAAAGACATGAATTTTTTGAACACTTGTAGAACATCTTAAACATTTCTAGAACATCTTGAGCACTTCTGGAACATTTTAAATATTTTCAGAACAGTTTAAACACTTCCAGAATATATGAAACATTTCTGGAATATTTTATACGTCTCCAGAATATTTAAATCACTTTTATGAACACATAGAGCACTTGTAGGACATTTTAAATACTTCCAGAATATTTCAAACATGTGCAGATCATTACAGATAATTAAGAACACTTTCTGCTATAAACATTCTAAGCAATTGCAGAACATCCAACACTTCTAGAACATGTTAAGCACTTTCTATTGCATTTTAAATGTTTCCAAAACATTTTAATTAATTCCAGAACAGTTTAATTATTCTCTTACCATTTAAACACTGCCAGAATATTTGAAACACTTTTATGAACATATCAAACACTTGTAGAACATATCGTCGGCTTACTACGAAAAGTGACCAAGTCAAAATTTGGTGATTTTGTGTTTAAGTGATCAAGTTACTTGTTGGATATAGATCTATACAGGGAAAAGTGTCCAAGTTTATATCATTGATAAAAAAATATATGACTTCTAAATACAAATATTAATAATTGGATTTATGCAATCTCTCTTGTATCATAAAATTTGCAGAGCATCTTGAACATTTTGAGCACTTCTATAACGTTTTAAATTTTTTCAGAACATTTTAAACACTTCTAGATTATATTAATCATTTCCAGAATACTTTAAACGCTTCCAGAATATTTAAAACACTTTTATGAGTATATTAAACAGTTATGAAACATATTAACTACTTCTAAGACATCTTGAGCACTTCAAGAACAATTTAAATATTTTCAGTGCTTTTTTAACACTTCCAGAATATTTTATACGTTTTCAGAATATTCTAAACACTTTTATGAACATTTTAAACACTTGCAGAAAATCTTAAACACTTCAAGAACATCTTAGGCACCTCAAGAACATTTTAAATATTTCCACAACATTTCAATTATTTCCAGAACAGTTTAATTATTCTCTGAATACTGTAAGCAGTGCCAGAATGTTTAAAACACTTTGATAAATATATTAAACACTTTTAGAACATATTTAACACTTCAAGAACATCTTAGGCAATTCTAGAACATTCTAAATATTTTCAGAGCATTTTTAACACTTCCAAAATATTCTAATCATTTCCAGAATATTTAAACTACTTTTATAAACACTTGTAGAACATTTTAAGTACTTTTAGAATATTTCAAACACTTTTAGAACATCGTAAACACTTCAAGACGTCTTAGACACTTAATAGAAACTTTTGAATACTTCCAGTAAATTTCAAATATCTAGAACCTCACTGTAAAATCATAATCATTTCTAGTTAACGGTAGATGAAGAATTCTGGAAAATTCAACCACTAAAGTCTAATGATAATTTGAGAATGTTGGTGAGTACAAGAATACAATATCCTACAATAGCTGCTAATAATAGCCAGTTTTAATATTTTTTGTGAGAGCAATTAAAAGAGCTTGTTCTACAGGTTGGTTTATATCAAAACGATATCATTAGTTTACGTTACTATCAATTACAAGAATTATAAGGTTACTTCCAGTATCTCCACCTGGTAAAACACTAGAACTAACCAAAATAATATTCAAATAGTCTATAAGTGATTCTCTAATAAACATTCAGTGCTTATTAAATCTAATTAAATATATAAATTTTGCAAATTTAGAATTAGATTTTATCATTTAAAATTTCTATCTGATTCGTTAAGATTGATGTGAAAATGCAATCAGTAGTTGCGTTATAAATAATTTTAACTGTTTCAACTGGTCCCCTCGAAGATAAATTATTGTCTTATCCAAAATTTTATGGAAGAAAAAAATCTTCAAGAGGGTGCTTTCAACACCACCGCAACCACCGGTAAAATGACTAAAAAAAGCATCAGAACAGGACCGGCTTTGGACAAAGATAAGGTGGAAAGTGAAAATGTTACATGTCATTATTTATTTTTTATTGTGTGTTAATGAATGTGTAGTGAATAATATATGTTGTTATACATAAGTTATTATTGATTCATTCACATTCTTAAAATTGTAATTTGGTCTGGCAACTTTATTGCTTATTGTTATATTCGGATACACTAAGCGACAATGATAAACTAAAAGAAATTTGTTATTGCTTCATGGTAAAGAATACACAAATACAAGAAATGAAGCCCGACGAAAATCCTTTGATGTTATAAGGGCAAAAATAAATAACCTTGAAATTGACAGCTAACTCTGGCGGTGGTAAAATGGATCATTTAATTGAAATAATTCTAGCCTACAAGCAAATTCTAATCTAACTTGAGTCTGTTAAGACCATAAGCAAGATGCCTACATGTGATCCAGTGGTGGATTAACGTAGGGGTTTGAGCTACGGGCTCCGCGAAGCTTCGGGGGG
>CAJUYH010003026.1:35143-58445 GCA_910591685.1 Galerucella tenella
AAAGTTATTAAAGGTGGATACTTTTATCTGAAAAGCACTGTATATGAAAATATAGTAGTTCGGCACCTGAAAGCGTTGTTGTTTTCAGATTTTGAAAATGCAAAATAGCGGTCCACAAAATTTCAATAAATATTTTTTTTTAAATCTTGTCTCATTTCATGAATATTTAACGCTATCTATACGCGACTTACTGCAATCGATAGGTAATAAGTTATAGTTTTATGAACTACTTTGTTGTGGAAATTTCAAGAAAAAAATATGAATTGGCATACGAAAAATTTATGGAGTAGAGAAGAAATACAAAAAAAATTTTGGTATATTTTGATTTGCTTGTGTCAAATTCGTACAGTTGTAGAAAAAGCATAGTGTGCAACATGTGCGGAAAGTACCTTTCTCACATTTTACACACATTTTAAAATGTGAAGCTTGACTCTGTTTACAAAAAAATGTATTTGTATATCTCAAGACAACGGAGATTGAGCTGATCACCCTGTATACGACTCTCGAGATTTTAAATGACAATTTACCACCTGGTGCATTTCAAGTTTTACAAACAAAAAATAAATGTTGATATTCTTAGTAATAAATTATTCTGGGTGGGAAAAAAACGTTATATTCGATATTTCCAACAGTTGGTTATCTCCAGGTATTTATTTTTGTGTTTCATGAATGATCCTTCCGCTTTAAAGGTGTGAACGTTTGTAGGATTTAAGTTAATTAATGCAATTTTATCCTACTCTTAAATAATCCCTATAATAAAACCGGACCGCCTCGTCCTTTACCCATCTGGACTACAAATTTTCCCAAATCGCAAATAATTCCTTGAATACTTTTTATTATAGAATCGTGCCAAGATGTGCAAATTTGTTGTTAGTGGCAACAGTTGGCGAGCACATTTCTTTTTTTTTCGGATAAACAATTTTCGAATTCAACTGTCATCCATCATCCAGGTAGATTGTTTAAAATTTTACCCAGACTTTAACTGTGTAGAAAAAATTCAAATACTCTTTTTGCAGTTACCAACCCCATCTAATAATAAAATTTAATATTTTCTTTTAGCCTAGTCAAAGCACACAAAATATCCGTAAAATGCCGCGAAAATGAAAAAAAACTTGAAAGTTCAAAATTAAGTATTTAAAAGGGTTGTGATTAACATGAGAAAAACTTTACGATGCTATGCATGCAATTTTCCGGAAAATCGCTGAGTAAATTTTTGTTTAAATCATGAAATTACATGAAAATGTTCGAATCAAAAATTGTAGCTAATACATTTATCTACAAAATTTGTCTGAACATTTTTTTTTGTATCTGCATTATTTTACAAAATATACGAACTTTCCCTAGTAGTAGTTTTGAACATAAATTTTCATGTTTTTAATTTCACGATAGTAAGTGAACAATGGAATTGAGAAAGAAATGTTTCCAATGAAATGTGTTCCAAAATGGGGTATCTACAAATACATTGAAGAAAAAATGTTTTTTAATGTATTGATTGTATTGATTGATTGATTGATTTTCCACGTAAACCTCTACTAAACAGTAGTTTTTTTACCAAATTTCTCTAATTAACATTAATAGATTGTTAAATTAAATTATATAACAAAGCGTACTTTGAAGATTATGGCGTGATCTTTAAATTTTATTTGAAACATTGTTTTGTATCCACTTTTTCCACAAAGATACATACAATTTTCCACGTGAACCTTCATTTTTTTGACCCCACTTAATTTTATTATTGTATCAATAACAGACTCTATTTTTAATTAAATTTGTTGAAATTTTTGTTGTTAATATTTTATTATTATTGTTGTTGTTATTACGCGGCAGCGCGTTTAAGCCGCTCTCTCACCTCGTTTTTCACCTTTATTTGTGCTCCTTTCTCTTTCTTACCTGAGCCATAGGTGTGTTCTTCTGTATCGCGATTACTTCTAAATGGGTTCATTATAAAGTTCACAAATTTTTAGATAATATCATTAACACTATAAAAAGTTGTAGATGGTTTGCTGAAAGACGTCTGATTTAAGTATTTATTGTAAATAATTGTCTATTATTTAAAAAATCTGATATTTATAGAAAAACTGTATAATAGTTTCCAAAGTAGACACTTCAAAGTGTTTAGTGGTGAAGTTTCATTGAATTATATTAATTTCGAAAAAAGATATGATTGAATGAAGTCTAAAAAAAACAAGTGAAATTGAGCATGCAAAAAAACAGATTTTCAAGAAGCATTTGTTTAAAATTCGAAATATTGATGGTTTTGCTTTTATGATGATAATGTTTTATGCTCATTTGCAATGCTAAAACCCGAAGGAATTATCGCTGGGATTAGTATTAATTAAAAAGGAATTATAAATGATTTTTGACTTTTTGGCTCTAGTTTTTCATAAATAAACTGATTTTACAGTTAGAAAATCTACTTTTACAAATTTAAAAGTATTTCTATCTGAAAGCTGAGATCTTTCTCTACATTTTACATGTGTTTTTTCAGAATGTTATAAGACCAAAATTATTAACTTTTAATTCGAGCGGTTAATAAATTTTGCTCCCGGGCCGTTCGCGCTTAACTACGAATTGACCAGCACTGACATTAATTTTATCTCGTAAACTTTTCAATTTACAGAGAAACTTTTCAGATAAAATTTGTGGATAAATGTATTTGCTACAATTTTTGATCCTAACATTTTTCTGTATTTTCATTATTTAAACAATTAGAGTGAAAAAACAACACACACAAAATTTACTCAACGATTTTCCGGAAAACTGTATGCCTAGCATGGTAAAGTTTTTCTCATTTTAACACAACCCTTTTAAATACTCAATTTTGAATTTTAAGTTTTTTGTATTTTTGTGAGGTTTTATGTGTACTTTGATAAGGCTATTAAAATACTAAGATGATGTTCAGTAAAATATTCTCTCCGATATGCGAAATAAACCAGGGGAAACGTTGAAATTTGCTTCTTTTTTAATTACTGAAATGGACTTTTAACACGATCTCCAAAAGCAGCTGAGATTCGTTGTCGGCAGACAAGAGGTACATCCTGTCATTAACTGAAAATGGCACCTGGATTCTTCTTACTGCGTATCCCATTTTCCAACAGGTTCGTACTAGGGTAACACGACAACCAGTGCCAGATTGAGAGAGGGATTTGCTGGGGCCCTTTGCGTAGGAAAATGTTATTTATTTTTTCCACTACTAGCTGTAAAGTTGACAGTATTGCTTCTCCTAGCCAACTGAGAAGTTGAATTTCTCTATTAGTGGTTAATAATTTTCTATTATTAATCTAGGTCAATAATGAACAAATTCAAATATTTTGAGAATTCAGGGATAGTAATTCAGCAAAAATGTGTGCAACATAATTTTGTATACCCATGAGATTGTCTTCAACATATTTGCTGCTTGAAATTATGGAGAGATTGGAACAAGCCAATCTCATACATAGAAAAATAAAAATGTTCTCGGACAGCCAAGCGGCTTTGAAAGCACTGAGCTCTCACCGTGTAACGTCGAAAATGGTTTTAGACTGCCAAAAAAGACTCTCCTCAATAGGAGAACTCAATAAAGTATTGCTGGTCTAGATCCCTGGCCATTCTGGCATGGAAGGACACGAGAAGGCAGACTCTCTTGCAAGGAAAGGTGCCTATTGGACCAGATTCTACTATTGGCATGACAAACAAACACTATATATACCCGGACAGCAAGAAGAGTTTTAGACTACTGGCATAATTTACCAGGATTCGTTCATTCAAAGGCTTTTCTACATCCTTCGAAGAATGTCTCCAAACAAATGTTAGACTATAGCATGCATGACCTACGTTGTCTAACAGGCCTTTTAACAGGCCACTGTCATCTGAATCATCGACATGTTCAAACTTGGAAGATCCAACTTGCCGTCTTTGTCTGGAAGATGATTGAAATAAAAACCTTTCACAGAATTAGGCTTCAATTCACATAACTTGACAGACAGATAAGATATTGACAGTTTAAAAATATACAACAGAATTGACAAACATTAATAACAATTAACAAAACCATACACTATGTATGATTAATAAACTAATTAGTATATCATTCACCCGGTACTATTTTTTTAATGATATGTTAAATACTGCGGTTTCTGTTTACTTATAGTGGATCTACGCAATGACTGATTTTGATCCAAAAAATCTTGATTGCCAGAAGTGCAAGGCTTATTGGTAGAATTCTGCTCTTCAACGTTTTCATCGTTTATTATTGAAGCTTCTTCACTTTCTTCCATATTCGGTTGGTAGTCGTCTTCGTCTCGATTGTTCGTGATTAAATTTTCTTCATTATCTTCTGCCAATCGTAAATCGCCTCGAGGCGCTAAATGCTTCGTCGCAACTGTACTTTCTTTTCCATTGTTATGTCGTATTAGTACGTAATCAGGCGTGCGTAAGGCACTGAGCTCTTGTGTAATCAGTTCCAAAATGGTGTGGGAATGCCTAGACAAACTCAATGAACTAGGCGAGAACAATATAGTCACCTGGACACACTGGAATAGAAGGAAATGAAATAGCAGATGAACTAGCAAAGAGGGGGACTGAAATACCTTTCTGGAGGCCTGAACCCTTTTGCGGAATCAGCCCCAATGTAATATTGGAAGAAATAAGTAAAGGCGAGAAAAAGAGAAGATCTGATCATTGAAAAGATCTAGTAGGACTTATACAATCAAAGACTCTTCTGGGTGACTACAACCTGTTGAGATCAAATGAATACATAAGTGAAAGTAAAACTGCGCTGAGAGTTTTAACAGGGATCCTAACGGGACATTGTCGCCTGAATGGGCACCTGAAAAAGCTCAAAATAGTGGAGGAAGAAGAATGCAGATTTTGTGGAATGGAAGAAGAAACCTCCATCCACATACTTTTTTACTGCACAGCACTTCAGAATCCTAGAGCACAGCACCCAGGAGATTACTGGATAGAAGAGGAACATTTACCAAAGCTGAAGCCTGCAGACCTCCTTAAATTCCTCCGGAAAATAGTACTAAAGGAACTACTAGTTTCTGAGACTCTCCTCAGAAACTGAGTAGAAGAAAGGGGGTACAATAGATCTTATAGGTATCTCAGTGAATGTCACCCCAAAATACATACATACATACATACATTCGACGTTTGTGAATTTCATTTTTGGTTACTAATACTTGGGCTCTCCAAGAAGATGTACTCTCCTCTTCAATGATTCCTTCTTTAAGCAAATTACTAACTTCTTGAGTAATGAAATGTTCATCATCGTTAGAGTGTTTACGGGATTCAATAGCTATAGGATGATAATTTTCTATTAGATTAGCAAACGAAGATGGCGGCTCAACTTTTACTTCGGCAAAGACAGCAAATGGAAAGTGGTGATCTTAAACCTCCAAATGTTACTTCGACTCGTTCATGTTGTTTCATAAAATCATGACCAATAATATTATCTGTGCAAAGGTTCGAAAGAATTGAGACTTTATATTTTCATATTTTTCGTTTTGAATTTGAAGTTTTATAAAGCAATAACCTTTTATTTCAGATGAACACGATGTAGATGCCATTAAAACTTGTCCATTGGTTTGAAAAATTTGTATTTTGTTTTTAAGTACAAAGTCGTAATCCAGAAAAGTGTCAGAGCTTCCAGTATCTAGTAAAGCTTTCGCTTTGATTTTGTTAATTGATACCTACGTTAATAATAGCTTTTGAGAGTGAACTTGGTGTTTTTGATGAAGAAGCGATAAAAAATGTAGATGCAGAAGAAAGCCATACACTATGTATGATTAATAAACTAATTAGTATATCAATGATGAAACAGCAGAGCATATAATTTGTGCCTGAACCGCCGCGGCTCGAATTAGGTTTCTGATGTTTGGCAGGGTCTCTCTCTCGCCCTCGGACCTGAAATATCATTCACCAAATAAACGAATGGGCTTTGTTAAGAAGCTGAATTTGTTTGATGAAATATTATTACGTATGAGCCACAATAGACTCTTGCGAGTCGCAATGAAGTGCCTTATAGACCCACAAACCTAACCTTCTAGGCAACAGTTTTCTATTCAACAATTCAAATTACTCCCTTAGAATGAAACAAAAAAGAATGGCCACTTCCTAATTCATCGCTAACATTATATCTATCCACACCTGGCAAAATTATTTTTCCTAAATCCATCTCTGACTTGACAAGAATATTGCACACTTGTTGTTAATATATTAAAAGTCGGTTGACGTTCAAGTTTCAACGCTACGATAAAAAAAATATGTCATCGTTGTTGCCTTTTGCAATTCGAAGATGACATGAAATTTCGACTCACGACTTAATAAAATGAATGAAAATCATGTCGAAATGTTTGTTTTGTAATAGATGCCAAGAGTCGTTTCCTATCGTATCGTTATAAATGAATATATGTATTTTTTTTGTACTGACCAAGCCACTTGATGATGAATTTTGGAAACATCGCTAATTTTATTTGCTTTTTGCCACAGCGTTTCATTCCTGTCCACTACTAGAATTTATACAGAGTGGAACAAGCAAATCAATGAAAAGTATATTCTATAAAGGGTGTCACGTAAATAAGTACCGTGAATTAGAGGCATGATAGATCGTTAATAAATATTTAAAATACCAAATGCAACTTTTCTCTAACCTTCTTAGCTGGTGAGATACAGGCTGTTAAAAGGTGCAGGAGAAATACACATTTTATTTCATATCTTCTCGGGGAATTAAAGTAGAAATTTAAAATTTTTGGTAGGTTATTGTCTCTTCAAAACACATCAACAATATTAATTATGTCAAATTCTAATAAGCCAGTGGTGTGGTATGAGGGGTTCGTAAACTTTTATTGAACCATATTATTGAAACACCTTGTATTTAGACATAAAGACTTTTGTATGCAATTCTTTATTAAATCTCCTACAAAAAGGTACTCTTTGTTGAAGTCGATAGAACACTCCATTTTCAAGATATTTTTTACTTTTTATTGAAGTAAGACACTTTTTTAAATTGTTTTTTCTTGAATAAATTTGTAGTACTTACTTGAAGATCACTTACAAATAATTTAATAAAGAGATGCATACGGAAGTCTTTAGCCATCAATACAGGGTGTTTCAAAAATATAGTAGTAAAAGTTTACGAAATCCTCGTACCACGCCACTGGCTTATTGGAATTTGACATAATTAATACTGTTGATGGGTTTTTAAGAGACAATAACCCACAAAAAATTTTAAATTTGTACTTCCATCCCCCGAGAAGATATGAAATAAAATGTGTATTTCTTCCACACCTTTAAGCAGCATGTATCTCACAAAATAAGAAGGTTATAGAAAAGTTACATTTGGGTACTTTAAATAATAATTTCCGGTCACTGGTTTCAATTTTCACTAGTAATACCACTAGAGAAAAAATTTCCGGATTTAATTTGACCTCGTGTGGTATTCGGTAAGAAAATTCCACACCAAATGTGTTTCCAACAACATCAATTTTCGTCTTTATCAAGTTCTTACAAAACAGGTTTTGTCAACTTGATTATTCAGTTACCATGGCAACTCAGTGAAACTCTAAACTAGAAATTATCTCGCCAGAACATTAAGGAGCTGACACCAGCGAATACTAGGAAATCCAAGGCAAGTGTATGGAATCAGTTTATAAACTTTTGCACAGAAAAAGCGTATGATTTCGACAGAGCGGATATACCTGTGGAAGAACTGGCACTCATTCTTGAAGACTATGCCTTCCACATGCGAAAAAAGAACTCCGAAGACTACAAGGAGAGTGTTATCAAAGTTCTATTGAATTCTACAGCTAAGCAGTTGCAGGAATATTTTTTCGAAAGGTATAATCGCAAATTTAATCCATTCTCTGACATAGAATTTGTCAACGCAAGAGCTGCAAAAAATTCTAAGCGTCGGAAGCTACAAATAGATCCAACCAAGAGAAAGGCAAGTTCATCCGCACTATCAGCAGACGAATTGATAAAGATTATTGAGCTTTGGGACGAAAGCACTCCGGAAGGATTGCAAAGAAAGTTCTTTCACATTGCTGCTCATGAATTGGCCTGGAGAGGAAATGAAGGAGCGGCAGCAGCAATAGAATATTTTGTGGAGGAAATTGACAATCAAGGGAAACCAACAGGACGCATTGAGTATAACCCGGTTTTCTCCAAGACCACTCAAGGCGGTTCAAAAAGAATGGCCGACAGTAAGTGGCTTGTACCGAATACAGTCAATGAAGAATTATGCCCAGTAAGACTGTTCAAAAAACTAATAAGCAAGCGAGACCAACTCATCAAAACGAATCGTTTATTTTTAACTCCAAATCCAAACTGGCACCACTCTAATTCCAAAGGTTGGTACAAGAACAGCCCGGTTGGACAAAATACAATATCTTCCTGGTTCAAATCGGCGGCATCAGTGATTGGAATCGATGTCAACAAGATCAAGATAACAAATCATTCTGCGAGGGACACTGCTGTTTCAACTCTAGCCAAAACGGGAATTGGAGAATAGCAATTAATTAAAATAACAGGGCATGGTAGCAGTCACTCCATAAAACCATATCTGCAAATCGTCTCGGGCCATCATCAGGATATAATTGACGCAATGAGGTCTGCTTCAACTTCTGCAAAGACAGTCCAAGAATCTCTAAATCAAGAGCAAGCAACTTCGAATCAACCTGCCATAGTATACAATAATTGCGTTTTTAATATAAACATCAATAATAATGGTCTATGAATTTAGAAAACATTTAAGCTTTTTGTTGAAATTAATCAAAATTATTATGTAAACAAATAAAAATTAGATTGTCAAAAAAAATATTCTGTCATTATAAACGTCAAAAAAATGTCCAGTATAATTCGCTGTTTGATACCCACCAGGAAAAAATTTCGGATAAAATTCATCCGTTGCTATGGTGATCTGACAAAAATACACGTTCTGATTGGTTAAAAATCACAAGTGTGGAATTTTCAATACAGTACATGTGCTTCAGTGATAGTAGTTACTTTTGCATTATAGTCTGTTTCTTATTGTATGACAGCACGCGAAAAGGTCACAGATGCTAGTCAGGTAGTAAACCATAAGCGTCACCGTTCATCTAAGGAATTTATTTACTATTTAATTTTATACCTGATCTGATATATAAAGGTAATATGAATCTAAATTCGGTTAGTTAAAACAACTAACTGACCTTCATACATTTGTAGAGTACATACAGTTAAAACAATACATTATATTTGAAATAATCTTGTAACGCAACTATTTTGACTGAATATTTCATTAATTATCTTGAGCATATTGGATGCAATCAAGGGTTCGTTGAAGGTGGTTTACTGGAGTTTCAGTCAACATCAACCAAAGACTATCATGAAGAAATGACTGCAGATGTTTTTGAAGAGTATTTTACACAAATGGTCGAATTAATTCCAAATAATGCTGTAATCGTTATGGACAATGCCACTTATCATTCGCGATTAACAGAAAATCTTCTATCTACCTCTTGGAGAAAAGCTGATATTAGAAACTGGTTAATCGTAAAAGATATACCATTTGAAGATGATATGTTGAAAAAAAAACTTTTAAAGGTTGCTTCAGATCACAAGCTACAATTCAAAAAGTTTTTTATTGATGAAATAGCCAAGAATCGTGGGATAACAGTGCTTCGTTTGCCGCCATACCATTGTGAATTAAATGCGATAGAGTTAATATGGGCCCAAATGAAAGGTTATGTAGCTAGACATAATAAAACATTTAAAATGAAAGATGTTCGTGAACTAATAAAGTACTCATTGACAACAATAACTGAAGAGAACTGGAGAGATGCTGTGAATCATGTAATTAAAGAGGAAGAGAAAATGTGGGTTTTAGATAACCTCATATGACAAACTATAGAACCGATAGTGATCTCTCTCGACGAGTCTTCGGATGATTCTTGTATGGCCAGCGAAGAGGATGATACTATAGATTTAATTTTATATTTCCTATAAATGGTATGTTTACTTTCCTTGACATACATTAATTCATTGTCAATAAATTTGAATTATGGAAATTAAGCTATATTTTCTTTAATTAATTTAATTTAATAAAAATGAAAATGTAACTTGTTAACAGGCCTGAACGAATGAATTTTATTTTAACTGTAATGTCGACCGAATCTAATTAAATAAGCAGTATAAACTAATATCGTAATCTCCGCCACTGCCGCAATATTTATCGTTTATCTGGCATTGTTAAGTTTTATTACCATATTGTATTTTGAGCTGAAACAGGGATGTATAGATAACCAATACAGACACCTACTTGTTTTGCATTAGAATTTTAGTATTTACTTGTAAAATTCTTAGAATCACTCTGCAAAAGATAAATTTCTATTTGAATATTCAATGAGGCTGCTGTGCTGTCAGACATTAAGAAATAAACTATAATTAAATTTCTAATTCTGCTAGATGGATTTAAATTCATCATGTTCATTTTCATATTGATATTGATTGTGGATTTATTAATCAATACATCCATCAGTTTAGTGGCTAATTTAAAACGGTAGTACTATTTTCTAAATGTTAATTCTTCTACATGCTTTTTCCAAAAATGTATTCCTTTTCTTTCTAAATCACATTTAATTTGGTTTTTAAAACATTAATTATGGTGTAGTAGGTATTTTTGGAGAATTTTGATGGCAGCTGCTTATTGTTCAGATTGTACATGTTTCAAAACTAAATTATTGTATTGTATATTTATATAACCTTAGATTATCACAAAATTTTGTTTGGAAATTATTTAATGTCAATTTCTATTTCAGAAGATTAGATTGAGAATATTAATTGCAATGACTATGAAGGAGTCAAAAGTGAAGTTACTTACAGGTAAATGAGAAACGGAGGGCTTTGTATCTAATAGAGGCGTAAGACAGGGTGACGGTCTATCAACAACACTATTTAATATGGCTCTGGAGTATGTTCTTAGAAATGTGGACAAGGGAAATTTAAGCACGAGCGGAGGCCAGATAGTCGCCTATGCAGACGACAAAGTGATAGTAACGAAAAGAAGGAATATCATGAAACAAATGCTACTAGAATTAACAAAAGAAGGGGAAAAAATGAGATTAAAAATAAATAGAAACAAAACAAAAATAATGAGAGTTGGTAGGTAAGCAGTGTGAAAACAAAATGATAAAAATAGGGGAATATGAATTTGAGGAAGTGGAAAAATTCAAATATCTGGGAGTCACGATCAGCAGTAAGGGGGAACGAAGATCAAAGATAAACGAAAAAACAATGGCTGCTAATAGGGTAAACTATGCCAATAAGAAACTATTGAAAAGCAATCTATTGACAAGATACACTAAATTTAATATTTACAACACAATAATAAGACCTGTGATAATGTATGGAGCAGAAACGATAACAATAAAATAAACAATAAAAACCGACGACAATGAATACAGGCAACGTATGAATCATGAAATACTGAGAGAAATGAACGGGGAAGATATAGTAAACAGAATAAAGAGACAAAGAATAAAATGTAGTAGCTGAATAATTTGTCCTTTGGGTTGACAATTAATGGTGGTTTGGACTTTGAGTTTTATTGAACCCTTTTGTTTGGATTTCATAAAACCACATTTGAGATATGGATGAGCTCTTGAACTTTAAATAATTCTTAACGATCTATCATGCCTCTAATTCACGAGACATTCTGTACATGACAAAGGCACTCCCATTCGTACATATTCAAGCCAATAGAAACGTCAAAAGTATAACACACCTTTCGAATAATCAAATTTCACCTGTACCAATAATATAATGCTTCTTCAGAGAGAAAAAATGTCTTTTAAAATGGTCGCTATGGGTTTTACCTGCCCTTTTTATTTCGGACAGTAGAACCATAAATAAATGTTCAAAAATCTTTTCACTTCCAGTTTATGACATGGAGGTTTATGACATGAAATTTTTCAAAGAAATTACTTCTATTTGAAATGTCATAGGCGTAGTAAAATGAAATTTTTGATTGGGGCTTTTTTTATTAAATGTTTGGGTACCACAAGGAAACGTTCCTGAGTCTATGATTCTATTGTTAAATAGATGCGCGAATTATTAGAGCTAGATCAATGGATACTATAATAGTCCAGGCAATATACCTAGTGGCTCATTTTTCTTGACAAGAGGGCAAAATTAATCTAGAATAAGATACACTCTCCCCGAACTCTGAAGTCGTTGCGGAAAATTGTTTAACGAGGTAAGAAAGGTGCGATTTTAGTGCAAATGACGTTTTTCGTGCAAATCATTTTACCCTTCAATTTTACAGAAACATCGTTAGTAACCTTTTTTTTTCTCCTCAAAAGATCTACAAAACTAGACTAGCACGTCAAAAAATATCGATTAGGTCCTAAGGTCCATTATATACAATATTATTAATAAACAAATTTAAAACCCGATATAATTATCACCTCAAATTTAAAAATAACGTGTATGAAATCATTAATTTGTATCTTGATTAGTTTGCAAATTATGCCGTTATAAACAAATTAATTGATTCTCGCCCTGTACGATATTGCAATTGCATTACTTATGCGGTTTGTTTTGTTGGTAGATTTCACTGTAAGAAGTCATGTGTCGTTATTATTTTTCAGAAATAAGCAATTCCGCAACCGTGGGAACAAATATTTAAAACGTAAAATGCAATGTACCGCATGACCAATTAATTTTTCATATTATTACGTACATTGATAGAGCATGAAAAAAACTTCCTTGAAAAACAATAAAGTTACAATCCAGTCATTTTCATGGATTATAAATAATTGAAAGGATTAAAATCAGTCTAAATCAAAAACAATGAAAAAAATAAAAAATAAATAGTGTTTGAGGTAGATAACAATTCCTAAACAAGATACGCATCTAGCTATGATCAGGAACGTCCCAGTATAGTTTAAAATACGTCTCATTTTAATTCAATATAATACAGTGTTATTCAAAAGTCTCCTCCCTCTTCTCCTCTCTGGAACGGTCATACATTAAATAGTAAAATTTGGGTAAAGTTCCCAACTATAGTCTATTTTTATGCACGAGAGAGCAATAAAACATTATTTCTAATGCAATAAGTACGGCCATTTTAAATATTCCTACATAATAATCTAAATAAATCTTGAAATTTTCATAAATGTTCTAGAGCTGATACAAGTTTTCGGTTTTTTCTTGGTCTTTTATATCCATGGAACAATAAAAAAAGGTTTGGACAGGCCAAATGCCATATGTATTAAAGATTGCATAACGGTATCATGAGATTATTTTCAATAAGTACCTAAATACATGTTATCAGTGGAAGGTTTTTTTAAAACTTTTACTGGTTTAAATCCACGAGCTTCAATGGAATGGCCAGCTCGATCCATCGGACCTTACACCTTTGGATTTTTTTGTGGAGGAATCTTAAATCGAAGATCTAAGTCACCGAACCTGACAATATTGAAGTTTTAAAACAAAGAATTGTTGCAGAATGTAGGGCCATTTCCATAGACACATTTGAAAAAGTACGACAAGATTTTTAAAATAGGATACTTTACTGTCAGTAAGTAAATGGAGCCCACTTTGACTAATTATTAAGTAGTTTGTTCAATCTTTGATTGAAATGGAATTTAAATTTTAATGTTTACTAACAAGCCTCGGCAGATAACAATATTATCCTGAGGTGGGTTAAAGGGCACGACAAGAGTAAAAGTTATCGCATTCTTTAGCCAGGAAGGCCAGTCTTGTCAGGTTCATCCTGGGCGACCCTGGGAAGCTGGCGTCGAAAAAATATTTGGCGATGACCAGGAAAAACCTACGTTTAACAGTTGGATTTCTGACTGGCCACTGTCAACTGAGGAAACACCTCCATACTATGATGCTAGCGGAAAGAATGCCGTTCAATGGTACACAGACTCAAAAGCAATAGAAGGAACTGGGATAGGAGTGTTCGGGCCAGGAACCAAACACTCTGAAAGCTTGGGAAAAACCCCAAGTATCTTTCGAGCGGAAATACACGCCATAAGAAAGTGCGCAAAGTTCAATATTGATAAAGGATACAGAAGACAAAGGATTATCATAATGTCAGATAGTCAAGCAGCTATTAAGGCACTGAGCTCTTGTGTAATCAGTTCCAAAATGGTGTGGGATTGCCTAGACAAACTCAATGAACTAGGTGATAACAATAACTATGGATTCCAGGACACACTGGAATAGAAGGAAATGAAATAGCAGATGAACTAGCAAAGAGGGGGACTGAAATACATTTCTGGGGGCCTAAACCCTTTTGTGGAATCAGCCCCAATGTAATATTGGAAGAAATAAGTAAAGCCGAGGAAAAGAGGAGATCTGACCATTGGAAAGATCTAGTAGGGCTTATACAATCAAAGACTCTTCTGGGTGACTACAACCTATTGAGATCAAAAGAATGCATAAGTCAAAGTAAAACTGTCGCCTGAATGGGCACCTGAAAAAGCTCAAAATAGTGGAGGAAGAAGAATGCAGATTTTGTGGAATGGAAGAAGAAACCTCCATCCACTTACTTTCCAACTGCACAGCACTTCAGAATCCTAAAGCACAGCACCTAGGAGATAGAATGGATAGAAGAGGAACATTTGCATAAGTTGAAGCCTGCAAACATCCTAAAATTCCTCCGGGAAAGGGCTAAAGGAACTACTAGTTTCTGAGACTCTCCTCAGAAACTGAGTAGAAGTAAGGGGGCACAATAGATCTTTTAGGTCTTAGTGAATGTCACCCCAAAATACATACATACATGGGGCTAGCGGACACACCTCTATGCAGGATGTGTGAACAGGAAGATGAAACTGTCAGGCATGTCTTATGCGAGTGTCCGGAGTTATCGTCAATGAGAGAGTGCGTGTTCGATGAATCTTTGCCTACACCTGCTGATATAAAGGAGATGTCTCCCAGTGACCCATCCACCTTCCTGGGAAGCACAGGATGGACGATGACCTAGGAGGACAACTCGTCGGGAGGATGTACAATGGGTCACATGTGGCCTAAAGTGATGTGAGCCTTACTCACCCTTCCCACTCTACAGATAAAGAACAAGCCATTAAAACTGACATAAACTGCCACAAACAAGATTAATATTATTGAATTTTTTTTTCGATACCTTTGAAAGGAGGTGTCGCATAGGGTTCCATTTGAAATCCTTGTGACGTAATATTATTATTAATTTTCCAAATTTCACTAGTTTATTTATAATCGTTGCAAAAATAAGAAGTGGGAGAGTACTTTTGAATCGTACTGTATACTTTTTTGCACATTTTGGATGAAATCATCACATTTGAAAAGATAAAAAAATTAAATTAAATCCTCTAATGCCCTCCTGTACGCACGCCTTAAAATTCTGTGAAATAGATTTTGTTTGCGCTAGAGAAAATGACATTTACAGGCTGTGTAAAGACAGTTTTTATTTTGTAAAACACTCAGGGTGGCAACCCTTGGGTCTGTGAATGGTTTTAATGGGTATATCTGGCAGAAGAATCGATTTAATGTCTGTTTTTTTTATAAAGACACTCTATGGGTGTTATAGACCATTAGAAAGAAGCTATTTATCACAATTTTAAATTATCAACTGTGTATTATGTAGTATTCTGTTAGATCGTTCTTAAAAACTAATAAATAAAATGTATACAAGGGTACTCGAAATATAGCAAAAGTCGATGTATCAGTATCTGTAGTGTAGGGAGGGCTCACAGCACTTCTTTATATCGGCAGGTGTAGGCTAAGACTCACCGAGAACACACAGAACACACAAGACACAAGACATGCCTGACAGTTTCATCTTCCTGTTCACACATCCTGCATAGAGGTGTGTCCACTGGCCCCATAGTATGGACGTGTTTCCTTAGTTGACAGTGGCCAGTCAGAAATCGTACTGTTGAACGTAGGTTTTTCATGGTCATCGTCAAATATTTTTTCGGCGTCAGCTTCATAGGGTCGCCCAGGGTGATCCTGGCAAGACTGCATCCTTCGATTCTATGAGTCGACGTAATGAACAAAGATTGTCCCAACATCACTAACACTATTCTCCAGAAGGCTAAAGCGTTGAGAAGTAAGTTGACATTAATTTTTTTAAGGTAGCTGAAATATATTTGAGTTGTCCTATTTTTGTTTTAAATATTTTTAAAAACAGAAAGGTTGTACCGAAACGTGTTTTAAGGCGTGCAAACAAATATTAATAGCGATTCAGACACACCTACTTGTCAGAAACTAAGCCAATAAATAGTTGGTCTGCCAAAAATTATTTCGGTTTACGTTAAATCATTAATTATATTTTTCAAAAAAAAAAATTCGGGAACACAAAGTTTTTTATTGAATAGACATCATAAGGGATTTTCGACTTAACGATGAAAATACCCAAAATTATTTTTCCTTTCTCTATTAGTTCGAATAGGTGAACATTTGAGTGGATGTGAGAATTCAGCTTTTGGTCATCATCTAAAATTTAATAAGCATAATTTTAGTCCTAATCGTAATTCACTAATTTTAAAAGAAGTTAATTCTAAAAGTATTAATAGGTTGCATTTTCTTGAAGAGTTACAAATTAATAAAGAATTGCAAAACAATAACTTTTGTTTGAATAAGCAAGTACAATTAAATAGATCTTATGTTCCTTTGCATAGACGTTCAAAAGAATAATTAGTATATCCAAAAAATTTCTCTCTATGATGATATTCATATCTATCCACAACATTATCGGACTGATACCATATAGTTCAGTTAATGATCTTTAATTTAAAGTTTTTCCATATTTTTAAATTACAAATTTATGATTAGTTATTTGTTTATTTTAAATATTTCTGGACTCTTGTTGGAGTTGTTTTTTGAATTAGATTTAGTAATGGGTTCTCATTAAACCCTTAATCTTTTTCTGGCTAGTAGGTGATTTGAGTGATGGGTTCTCATTAAACTCTAAATCAGATCTTTCTCAATGAAAATTACTCACATTGGGGATATTATTTGATACATAATTTGACTATTAGTTACTTAATAAATTTTTCTTTAGTTTTAAATATATTTTTGTTAATAATTTCTGGAATTTGTTTTTACATACTACATTATTTGAATGGTTATTGTATTTGGAGTTTCTTCTGACTATTTATTGGTTATCTATTTTGAATTAGATTTGGTAACGGGTTCTCATTAGAACCATAATATTATTTGTTTTTGAAATTCGATTTGAATAATGAGTTCTCATTAGACTTTAATCAAATCCGTTTTCTCGGTTTAGATGATTTGTTTTACCAGACTGCAATGTTTATTCATTAAAATTTGTTATTTGGAATTATTCTCAGATAATTACTTTCATTGATTTACACTAGCATTTTATAGTTTTTGAATTAATTTATTTGCTTTTGGAATCTCTCTTGACCTATTTGTAAATTTTCTATTTTGAATTAGATTTAGTAATGGGTCCTCAATAGACCCTTAATCTTTTTCAGCATCTTATAATTTGATGGGTTCTCATTAGACCTTAATATCAAATTTATTTATTTACAATTTTATTTAGGAAATTTACATATTTGTTTTGGGACATTGCCGAATAACTTTAATTAAAACAATTTTTGCAAATTTAAATGGGTTCTTTAATATTTACATTTACACAAAAAATTTTACAATGTCATTTTTATACTTATGTTGGATAGCTTGAGTTCTGTGTTCACTTAGATTGTCATTTGTCATTTGTTAATTTCAAATTGAAGTAGTGTCACTTCAATTTCCGTTCTACTAACACGTGTTCGTGTAGTAGTTGAAGACTTAAAACTTTAAACTAAAAATGTTCAAAATTTAAAGACAGTTTACCCCAATCAGGGGATTATTTTAAATTAATGTAATTTTAAGAAATTTTATTTTGTGACATTAATGTGTTGTCGAACTTTAATTAGGTTTCTTGTACCACACACCTGACGAGTAAGTAATTCTTTAATTATTTCTTATTTTACATATTTCCAACTTTTATTACCTTCTTGCCAGGTATCGCACTGAAGATGGCTTAATAGCCGAAAGCTCTTTGCAATTTTAAGAATTAAATTTTCACACAGAATACAACAATGTTTTCTTGAAAATAAATATGCACTTATTTCGCGTTTTAAATGCAAAATTATTGAAAAAACGTGGAAATCCTAAAAGATTATCATGTTTTTCGTAATCACAGAAGATAAATGTTCATTCAAAATATAAATATTAGTAAAAAAAATAATCTGAAGTTTCGATTTCAATGAACGTAATTAAATATTCAATCGTAGTTCTCAATTTCAATCAACTTTTTCTAGTAACATTTTTTGATATTGTCAAATTTAAAGGTATTTTATTCTGGAGGGAAAGTAATATTTTTTGACAAACCTCGTATACGACTGAAAAATTGGAATTTTGATGACAATTATAGGTTTTAGATGATGCAGAACTTTTATGAAGAATAACTTTTTTTCCCAACTTAGGGGGACATATTGTATATACGATAGAAAATATAGGCTAGTAATATATCGATTGAAATATCTCTTCATTCTCTATTTAATTTTTTTATTATTTTGTTATAGTTTTGTACAGAATGCTCTTCACATATCTCCATAAAAAGCAATCTAATGATGTAAGATCAGGTGATCGCACTGGCTATTCTACCGATCCTCGCCTTTCTATCCACCGATTGAAACCATGTCGTATTGGCTGGATCTTGAGGGTATCCTGGATCAGGAAATAAAGGACCATGCACCATTTTATAGGTAATCCTGGCTCTAGGACGATTTTCGTTTTTTTTTATATGGTGTAGTCTTAATGATAACTAAGAGATCGTGTTGGGTTAAAACTGTGCAGGCCCTCCGGTTTGGCGGTGTTGGCGTCTTGTAGTTGCGTCCTGAGCATAACATTTTGCCCACATTTTGCCATGAAACGCCAACAGCTTGGTATAAAACCTAATATAGAAGACATACTGAGTAACAAAAACCAATTGGATAAGGCGATCCAGTTCCTGGAGGAAGAGCAGCTCATAAACAAGATATAGTACCACTTACACTTTATTCACTGATTACAACAATTGTTTTTTTTGTCAATCTATGTTATATCATATATTTGTAAATATTTGTAATGTAACTCGTGCTAATGGCCATAGCTGTCACATGCACGTTAAGTTGAATAAAAAAAATATATATATTATTATTAATTACCGTTATGCTTGTATTATACTATTTTAGATTGTACAGTATTATTTTATTTTGTATATTATAATATATTGTAATATTAAAAATGATTTCTTTTTTAATAGAAGAATATGAAGGTTGGTATTCAATTTGAATTTTTTATTTTTTTAAATTTAACGTGAATCCGAGTTTTTAGAAAAATCGCTATTCCGTTTCAATTGTTGCAAATTTTGTAAAATACTGTTTATATTCGTCTGCTCTTTATTTTCTCTGTCTAAAATTGTTGTCGAAATCACTAAAAGAAAAAGAATTTTACGAATGTTACTTCAAAAAAACGGACTCGGAATTTGTTATAATATGAAAAGTGGCATTATTTTACGGGGCGAGTCTTATTTTTTTCGATGTCGACGGAAGACACTTGTCGCCTTGTGAATCTGTCTCTTCTGCCTCCGCCATATCAAATAAGTAACGAGAGAAAACTAGATGCAACATAATATATTGGAAAGAACAGAATTATAACACACAATTCGAAAAATATATACAATTTCCTTCATATCTGGCCACATGTAGTTACTGCGCATGCTTGCAGCCCTGTGACCGGTACGTTTAACGCTGTCACAAACAGGCGAGGGAACGACCCTAGCGCATGATGAATATACATCATTATAATCTCGTTATAATCTCATTTACAGCGTTATAGCTCCTAAACTATAAATGCTACGGGAAAAAGCTTCTAAAAGATGGCAAATATTATTATCTACAATAATTTTTGTCCTACATTGCGCGGTTCACGAGATATTTAATAGAGCGTGTTTTTCAAGATGGCGCCTCAAGTGAAGCCCCCTCATGACGCCAACTTGGATTTACATTCAGGGGACACTCTGAATAAAAAAATATACCTGTTCCCGTACATTTTTTTTCAGAACCTACTTTTTTGGCTGGGGCTCTTGGACTATGTCATGTGGTTGTCATTCAATAAATAATGTAAGTATATTATTTTCACTATAATAATGTTTTGATTTTCGGATTGAGGTAATTTAGGCTAAATCGACTTAAAATCACCTCTAGACACTGTGTAATTTTACCAACAATAGATTTCAAGAAAATATTACCGATTTATACAGATTCTGAGTAATGGGGTATTATCTTGGGTTACTTTATAAAAGTAGTGTACTTGGTTGTGTATTTAGGCAAAAAATTGCTTCTATGAACATGTGATTGATAATTTTGACATTCAATGAATGTAGCACGGTCTACGGAGAAATAAAATAAACACTTACAGGTCTATATCCACTGCACCACCACTTCCCATTTCTAAGAACCATCCTATATTCCATTTTAAAGCCTGAACCAAACCATTTCCATATCTTGGAGATTTCGACCACGTTCATCACTTACAGAACATACATTCAACACATAATTATTTCAAAGTATTATACAGACTTTTAGTCCACTACGTTAGAGCTACCTAAAGCCAGCACTCTTTTTTATAGTGTGGCTGGTTTTAATTACAAAAACTACGAATTGTTTTAAGCAATTTGAGTATATACAGGGTGGTCTGTAAATAATGGACCAAACTGAAATGGAAGATTCTTGGCCTAAAAATATTACAATCTGATGCAACTTTTTTTAATAAAATATTGATGATAAGAAAGATGAAGGTTGGCAAAGTTGAAAAGTCAAAAAGATTTTTTCTCAGTAAATTGAAAGATTTTGGATTTACAAACGTGAAAATTTGAAGATGGGGGTTATAGGGCCTGGGAAATTATAATATGTTATCCATATCGATGTGTTTTCTAGAGGGCGCCACAAAAGCTATGTAATTGGTAAAGCTGTGCGATTAACTTATTTATTGTTAACGGTATCCCTCTATTTATTGAAAAATATTAAAACTGCAATATTTCTGCGACAATAAGTTATACCTATCATAAGTCTGAAAAGTTACTGGTTTTCGAGATTTTCGCATTTTAAACCCCCCTTCATAATTGTCATTTCATTTATTAGCACAAAAATAATAATGTTAGTAGGCGCTGATGTCAGCAAATTTATTATCATCAGCGCCTACTAACATTATTTTTGTGCTAATAAATGAAATGAAAATTATGAAGGGGGGTTTAAAAATGCGAATATCTCGAAAACCAGTAACTTTTGCGTCTAATTATAAGTATACCTTTTTGTCGCAAAAATGATTTAGTTTTAATATTTTCCAATAAATAGAGGAATACCGGTAACAATAAATAAGTTAATCACACAGTTATACAAATTATATAGCTTTGTGGCGCCCTCTAGAAAATACATCGAAATTAATAACATATCATAAATTCCCATGCCCTGAAACCCCTATCTTCAAATTTTTACGTTAGTATATCCAAAATCTTTCAATCTACTGAACAAATCATTCTTGACATTTTAACCACCCTGTACCTTTTTTATCATCAATATTTTATAGAAAGAAGTTGCGTCGGATTGTAATATTTTTAGGCGAAGAATCTTCCATTTCACTTTGGACCATTACTTACGGACCACCCTGTAGAAAGGAATTAAAATGATATGAATGAATGAAAATTTGAAAATATTTCCAAAAAAATACAAGTCTTTGAAATAACTATGTGATCCTTTCAACATTTTATGTCATACCGTTGAGTCATACATAAATTTATTAACAGAAAACGTATTTTTTAATATTTGCAAAATTAAATACCTAACTTAATCTTTTTTAATCAATGATTTTATCCAGCAAAGCATGCAATAATTTGTTTGAAATTAAAATTCCTGAAAACCCTAAAATGTAACTATGAATTTTGAAATATATTCATAAAACAATAAAAATATTTCAGGCACACTTCTAGAATAACAAAAATAGCAATAATTGCTCCGAATTCAAAAAAAATTCAATTAAATTTAATTAAAAAAAATGTTTAAAAACCACAAATTTTAGTTTTGTATGTTTCAAATCATTTCTATTTTTGTTCATCTAGACAACAGTCACCTACCTTTATCTAGTAGACCGTATTCTGAAAAATAAAAAAATACAAATATATATAGTAAAAAATAAAATAGAAACAAATACTGCAAGTGCCAGAAGTGATGGCGAGCGATTGCGCAGGTATAGACTCTCCCAACTAAATTAGGTACTATTTGATTACGATAACCCCCTGGCCGGTCAGTGTCGTTTAAATGTTTATATTTATTGGATAAATATGTTTTTCCGTGCGTTTTAACCCACAAAGTAGAATTATGCAAACTTTGACCTTATTAGATAGTTTTTTAATTCGGAAGTTATAACTATTGTTACAACAGGTGAATAAATATTTACGAAATAGTCCATCAAATGAAATCTACATCTTTTCTAGCTTTTTGTTGCATTTTTAATTTTTTGAGAATATAAAATAATGAAGATATTTTGATATAAACCTTGTACATTCTTTAAAGTAGTGTCACAAAACAACTATCAAATCACCCGGGTTTGATATGAGAAAAATATATTAAATAAAATTCTTTCATCTACGATTTTAAGTAATTTACAGAATGCAACAAATCGTGTTTTTAATATTAATATTATAATAATTAATAGTTTTTGCTCAAAGTTCTGTATATGTATGTTGAAATAAAATAACTTTCGAAAAATGGGTTGGTTTACTTTATTGTATATACGGTCGTAGAACAAATAATGTTTCTAACTCATGCGTATAAAGCCTTTCCCGTCCTTGACCGCTTGCCGCTCCGCGTCGTTCGGGTCAACTGCAATCGCGTGCGGGAAAGTATCACTTTCCGCACTTGTTAGGAAATAGTTTTTTTCTACTAACGTGCGGAAAGTAAATTTATTGACATTTGAGGAATATACTGACATTTGAATATTCAAAATATGTATTTTGTATATCCAAGTTTACCAAATGACTGAAAAATTAAGAAATTTATTAGAATTCTGCTATAATTTTCAATAAAGAGGAACGCGTACGCTTCAATAATTTTTTAATGGCCCTGGTATAAGCCTCATCAAATGAATGTAAAATAATAATAATTAATTTGTTGATATGTTTTTAATAGGAAATGTTTTTTTATGTTAACTTTTGGGCTTTTATCCGCATGCTAGTAGAAAAAATAGTGTACCTAACACGTGAATTATGTCATCCCTTTTCCAGAATATCATATATAAAAAGCTG
>CAJUYH010003027.1:0-35465 GCA_910591685.1 Galerucella tenella
ATCTTTACCATCAAAACATCGTTGAATGTAGTGGGTGCATGCCTATTCGATGTACACAATTCTAATGCTTTGGGGATTTTGAACTAGTTTCATTGGTTGCAAAATACGTCATCAATTTTTTGTGAAAATATCGATTATTCTCTTGCTCCTCTAATAAGTTATATGTTTCATGAACATGAGGAAACACATACACATGTTTATACATTTTTTTCCTCCTAACTTTTTGCATGGGTTCGTGATATCTTTGAATAATATATACCATATTATTTGGCGAACATCCATCTTTCTTAGAATATTGGTATTTATAAAATCCTGTTTTTGAATTCCACAACTCAGTGTGTGAATACACTCCATTAGTGAAGTCAATAACTCTTCTCTAGTCAAGTATTAATTGTTGTAGCCTTCGAAAAAGTCACTGAAGCAAACTAATACTGCAGAGTATTACTAATCAGCAAGTGATACTAAAAACATGTGTGGCTATATGGCCGAAATGGACCAAACAAATTGTCATAATGTTTCATAGTTTGCAGCCACATATTGCAGTGAATATCACAAGCCACTTAACATACATCACATGCCCTATCTCCACAGAAAGACGATATGGAAAGAAATGAAATTGAATTTGAACTGATTATTGATTAGAATTTTCAAATGATAAATTAAGTCTTTGTAGTAGGTGGCTGACTCCGCCAATTTTTGCTACGAAACCATCACATCGATGTTGCTTTTCATTTTTCTCTTTATATCTTGTGTTGAGGACAAGTTTCACCTCTTCAGTATAATTTTCAGACAATAAACTTTCTTTGCAAGAATCTAACAGTTTGATAGTTGCATTTGAGTAGCATATAAAACAAAATTTTTCTTTGACGAACCCAGATTGAGATCTTCAAAAATAAAATGAAATGGAATAGGAACATAATATTTACCATTTCGAAGCATTTGAATAAAAATGGATAATTATTTCCACCGTTTTCAAAACTTTCCTAATTCATGATACCCTTGGAATGAGATATTAGGACTCACAACACTTTGAAGTTATTGTGGTGAAAACATTACTTATAATAATTTTTTCAAGGCCGCCTAGAAAATATTCACATTTTGGACAATTGTTCGTCCAGAAAATAACGTTTTGCCGATTTAGAACAGAAAATGGACGTGAACGACCGGAAAATGGACGATTTTCCATTTTTGCAATAGCTCTTTTATAATACAATCCACCTTTATTTCGTTACTATGATAACAACGTGTCGATATATTGTCAAGTGATGACAGTTCCTTGATTTTCAATTTGTCTTGTCAAACTTATTCCGCAAGTGAGCAAATTCAACAATAATTTGAATTCAGATCTTGAATTATTTGACACGGAAAATGAGATTCCAAAAAAATTTTGGAAGCAGCGAGGAAAGCGACTTCCGATATATCACCAGTAAAATCAAAAGTCCGTTACGACAAGTAATACGACGCATTTGAAAATTGGTGTCGGAAAAAAAAAGTGAAAAATGTAAGTGAAAAATTCCTTTTAGCATGTTTTGCTGAAAAGTCCCAATTATTGGCCTCTTCAACATCATGGAGCTTATATTCAATGCTAAAATCTACTTTGGCCATAAAACTCGCCTACGGCTCGCCCTGGAATCTGCTTCTCGACCTGGAAAACAATACTTTCCGGTCTTGTAACGTGAATTACTATCCCACTATTTTACTGTGCGCTCAGAATTCAGAGCGGAGCTCATAAAAATAATATTTGCAGACATCCAAACATTTCACCAACCCGTTTTGCATAAAATTGAATGAATTGCACTAATAAAAACATTGGCAGTTTTGCGGTATTCAGGCATTTACAGTATTATAATTTGCCGCATTTGGATGACCAAATCTGAACTAATAACATCAGCTGATTTGAATTATTATTTTACAGGTTCTGGCGAAAGTTAGGGAAGCAAATCCAGAGAAATTACAAAAAATTCATGTGATTGATGGAAATTTAACAAAAAAAGAATTGGGCCTTAGCTTTGAGAATAAAGAACTGATTAAAGATAAAGTAAGTGAAAACTCAATTTAATCGCTACTTCAAATCCAATAAACAAAATTAGTGTGAGTTCGGAAGAATGTGAACTAGGTGTTCAGGATAAACCGCGCGTTTGTATTGAATAGTCGGGTCGACCTATATATAAATTCAGATTCAACCAGATAATCTAGTAGTAGTTGGCAGTAATTTGGAAATAGTAGCAGTAGTGGTAACTTGTTGTTCCTAAAACTCCTCACAATGTTATAATAGAAATACAGTACGAAATATATCTTTGCTTCCAGAGACCGATTTTTCGATATAATACTATAAATACGTATAATCCAGATAAAATTACACAGTATTTACGACAATTGTGTCCACTGGATAAAGTTACTTTTAAACAATAATTAATATCATAACTAGCATTATGCATTGGACATAAAAAACAAATAATATAAACTGCAAAAAATCATCGAAAGCAAAAACAGAACAATTCAAATTGTGTTTACCATATTCAAACAACATTCCCTAGATTTGTGTGGCTTTTATATTATTGTATTACTTGGAAAAAACTCAACATTCAAAATGTACCTCCTACTTCTGGGAATTATTCTTCCTATCGGAGTACTTACTTCTATGATATATTTGGTATGATTCATATTTCAAGTGAATCACGCACTGTGTTTAAAATAGTAAACAATAGTAAAGATTTATGAATTGTTCAAAAATATTTTTGAAGGTATAGGTAAAATCCCAGGATTATGCTCTATTAGATTGACCGATGATGCAAAACCAGTTATACAGTGTCAGAGAAAAGTTTCTTTATCTTTACATGATAAATTGAAACAAACTTTGGAAAATCTTGTACACAAAAAAATTATTCAAAAAGTGGATTATCCTACAAATTGAGTCAACAGTCTTATGATTGTAGGAAAAAATAATAAGTCTCTCAGACTTTGTATTGATCCAAAGCCGCTTAACAAATATATATGTATGGAACATTTTCCAATACCAAGGGCTAGTGATATTATTTCTAGGCTCACAGGAAAAACCCTATTTAGCGTAATTGACATGAAAGATGGGTTCTGGCAGCTCCAGCTTGATAATGAGAAAGCTGACCTCTGCGTATTCAATACCCCCTTTGGGCGGTACCGTTTTAACCGGGTACCATTCGGGATTTCAAGCGCCCCAGAAATCTTTCAAAAAAAGAACTTTGAGATATTCGGAGATATCTCTGGAGTAGAGATATACTTCGATGATATCATTGTGTCTGGAGTTGATGAAGTAAGTCATGATTTAGCTTTAAAGGAAGTATTTCAGAGGCCTTGTAAATACAAAGTTAAGTTCAATTTTCAGAAATTCCAGTATAAACTGAGTCAGGTAGTATTTCTAGGTCAGGTAATCTCTAAAGACGGTGTAAAACCAAACATTCGCAATATTGAAGCTATTCAAGCTATAAAAAGTCCTAAAAACAAGTCTGAAGTCTTGAGAGTCCTCGGCTTACTTATTTTTTTTTTTCTAAATTTTTACCGAACTTTTCTCAGCTAAACTCAAATATGCGTAATCTTACCAAAAATAATGTGCCTTTTGTTTGGACCGGTGACCATGAAAAATAATTAGAACTTTTGAAAAAGTTGATTTCAAAAGAGCCTGTTTTGCAAATCTTTGACTCATACATTCCGATTTTCATACAAACCGTTGCCTTAAGTGGAGCTTTTGGGTGTTGCTTATTAAAAAATTCACACCCAGTGGTCTTTGCTTCTAGAAGTTTATCAAAGTCAGAGAAACGTTGGGCCCAAATTGAAAAGAAATTGGGTGCAATCGTTTTTGCATGTGAAAAGCTCCATTATTTCATCTATGGCTATGGATTAACTATTCAAACTGATCACAAGCCTCTTATAAATATTTTTGACAAGGAACTCGACAAAGTTTATGCAAGACTCCAACGTTTGCTCTTGTTGAAGTATAATATTAAAATAACGTATTTGCCTGGGGAAGATATGGTAATTGCGGATACCTTGTCTAAATCATATATAGATGAACCTGTTGCAGATGACCCAGTGATGACATAATATATAGATTGTTCATACCGTGAGTAACAATATTTCCATGTCGGAAGAAAAGAAAGAGCTTTTTAGGAAAGAAATTATTTCTGATCCTATCTTGTCAAGAATTAAAAAATTTTGTAACTCTTCATGGCCTAACCAAAATAAAAAAATTTGTCCTGAAATGAAACAGTATTTTAAAACTCAAAATTATATTTATTTATCTAATTGTTCCTAGATAAAAAATAATAGTTCCTCAGTTTTTGAGAAATAATATGCTTGAACTTATCCACGAAGCACATTTTGGTGTAGAAAAGTCAAAATTAAGAGTTCGTCAGATATTTTATTGGCCAAATATTTCTGAAGATATAAAGAATTTTATTCAAAATGGTGAAATGTGTCAACTTCACAAAAAATCACTTCCAAAAGAGACATTCCTTTTCGTGCATGGCAATATGTTCACTCCGATTTTTTTGAATTTAAAGGTAAAAACTTCCTTTGATGGTTGATGCTTACTCAAAGTGGGTTGAAGTAATTCACACAAAAACAAAAACTGCCGATGAGCCAATATTAGTTTGCAAAAATAAATTTCAATAATTTGAAATACCAGATACATTTTTCGCCGATAATAACCCTTATAATTCTCATAAATTCAAATCTTTTGCGAAAAATTGGAGCTTTCAAGTTGTTTCTAGCAGTCTTTATCATCAGTGAAACGGACTAGCTGAACGTTATGTTGGTATAGTGAAGGAAATGTTAAAAAAAGCTAATAACGAAAATGACTTGCCACTTTCACTTTTAGAATATAACAGCACCCCTCTGCCCTCATTTAATTATTCGCCTAGTCAGTTATTTTTAAATCGTACCCTTAAAACCCAAATACCTATTTCTGGAAAATCGCTAGAACCCGTCTTGATTGAAAAGTACAACAAATGTTAAAGAATAAGCAAAACACCCTAAAATATTTTTATGATAAAACAGCAAAGGATTTGCCTAAACTAGAACAAGGTGAGACAATCCCAATTCAGGAGGAAAAAGGATGGAAAGAAGGAAAAGTATTAGAAATTGTCAATAGTGAGTCTTACATTGTTGAAGATGAATATGGTAATAAGTATAGAAGGAATAAAAGGTATTTAAATAAAACTAATTTGATCTTTCAAAATAAAAGCAATTTTAATTTACTGTATGATCCTGATGATTATTTTTTCTATGAAACAAGCAAATCAAAATAACATTATTGTGCCTAATACCTCTCCTACTCCTTCTAGTATTCAACAGACACCAAACCAGTCAATTATTCAGGAGCCGCAGAGTCCTGATATTTTAAATAACGACAACAGTATAAGTTCTACTAAATCATATCACTCTCAAATTGTTAATAATAATTATAAATCTAGTAGTGATAGTTTTGATAGTGCTCCCGAGTTTGACATTAATCCAAGTGTGACAATACAACATAAACGTATACCAAGAATACCTAAACGGTTTGAAGATTTTATTATGAATTCTGATTTCTCTGATTAATAACGCCTTTTTACATGTATGTATTTAGAAAAAAAAAGGAAGAGCATGTTATGTGATGCACCTGGTTTGCTCTAGCCGTATTACTGAACGCGGCCTATACGCCATTGTATTGCGGAACGCACCACATGGCTGCCTGATTAAACTCATGGAGGTTGACGTTAGACAGTCAGATATTATGGCTTGGCGCCTTTCATTGTATATGCTCGGTAAAATGTAAAATGTAAAATCCGATGTTAAATGTTTAATTATACTTAATAAAGAGTTACATTTAGCTTAAATGTGTTATTAATGAACCCGCAAAACACACTGTACACGAAAGTGATCAACATGTCATGTATTCTCGCTCTTTATGGAAAAGATTCAGTAAGATTCTTAACAATATCATTCAAACTAGCACTTAAATATTTGAAACGCAACCAATTTGTATGTAGGCTATTACACACTACCTCTCAAGCTAGAGCTTTTCTGTCATTTGTCATTTGATTTAATTGTTTTTATACAAATTTGCAGCCTCTCAAATATATATTTATAAAAATGGTAATTTAAACAATATTATGGGGAAACTAACTGAAATGTTATAATTAGCGAGAATACATGTTGTTGCTCACTTTTCCGTACAGCGCAATACATTTAAACTGTGGTTTGTATAAAATATTTAGTCCAAAAGTAAGGAATCAAGTGGGGAGAAAAACTTTTTTTGGATTTTTCTCTGTAAATTGTGCATAACCCGCAACATTTTTGACGGATAATTTATTTTCAAAATAGGTGACCCCGTGGTTGGAAAACGCGGCCATTTTCCGTGCAATAAATATCATCATGAGACAATTGAAAAAAATTGGTCTTTAAATGATGAATGTCGGATATAAAAAATGTACCAAGAGTTTCACAACAATAGAACAGAAACTTTTCCAAAAGTAACAATGCTTTATTTTACATCGATAATATTATTCAAGTTGTATGGTTTATTCGCAGGTTAATATAGTTTTCCATTGTGGAGCTTCATTAAATATGGACATGAAACTACAACAATCGGCAATTACAAATGTTAGAGGTACCATGGAAATAATCAATCTGGTAACCCAAAGTAAACATATTCAATCATTTATATTAGTATCAACAGCGTATTCAAACTGTTATGAGAATATTATAGAAGAAAAATTTTATGAACCACCTGTTAACCCCGAATTACTCATTAAAATGAGCGAAGAAATGGATCCCGATATAATGTCCAGCATTAGTTCAAGGTAAATATTTGAAAGTATCATTACAGTTTCCTGCAATATTGTCGTATTTAATGAAGCGCGTCACCAATAGATGTCGCAGAATAATAATTATTTGAACGCTTCACGAGTTTCAAAAAATATCTGTCGAAACTTATGAAGCGTTAGGATAATTATTATTCAGCAATATCTATTGTGGATTTTTCCAATGAATAACCGAGCAAAATGGAAACATTTCAATCCTAAATTAGTTATTATGATTTTTTAAATTTGGTTTGTATTATAATACGATTTACTCTCAAAAACGTAATCATTGATTTCTTTTGCCTTAATCGAGTGCCTCTACCATGATTTCCGTCATTTTGATAAACCAATAGTACCACATATTTCATTAATGTAGGTGGAATTGTACAGCAAATAGAATAAAATGAGGAACAAAATATAAAGGAGTAACATACACATCTTTATATAAGCGCCTATACAAGAAATAATGTAAAATAAGAATTAGTCGACTTTCATCTTTTTGTCTGAATTAATTTTATTTTGTTTGGAAAACGATAATGCTCATGACCCAGATATTTCGGTCCTAAATGTTGTGAGTTTATTATCCTCACATCTAATATATATCCCAAAAATATCATTTGCGTACTTTGATTGAACGTTTCTTGTGAAGTAGAGATGAATGATAGAAATAAGTATTAAGCTGGGGGCAATGCTGTTGTTGATGGCAGGCATTGTGGCTGTAGATTTGTTACATAGAAAACAAAATAGACGCTTTAAAGTTCGATTCATGAATGGGAACAAAAAATTTAATGTGTATAACAATATGTTGGAATATGCAAATGCGCAACATAGAGAGCACTTTTTCAAATACACAAGAATGTCTCCAGATATGTTCGATCATCTATTGAGATACATCGTTCCACATATAAAAAAAAGACCCAACCAAGACTCCAATCGAACCAGGACCACGGCTGGCTATTACGTTACAGTTAGTACGCAGTCATCATTGCTCTCATTAACTTTAACGAGTACAAATGTTTGTATTCCAACTATTTGCCAAAGGGGTGTTCCATTCAGGAAATCCCTTGGAATAATTATATTGGCAAAACTGTGTGTTGTTTATTGAAGGAAGCTTGTAATTCCAATGTCAAATAATTCAGGAAGCTAATATTTTTCCAATAGAAGTCCTTTAGGTATATCATCTACTGTTTGAAACTGACTTTTTAAATGAATGGTTGTTGAATTCTCAAGCATTTCCACAGCATACATCGCTATGCTTCCGTACCCAGGAAAATATTTGGGTGGTTTGAAAAATATTCTAAATTTCCGGTGGATAATTGAAAATACATTTGGTGTTATTGCAGATTTGGTGTTATTGCGGAGTTATGCAACAAAATTGTAATGGCATTCACTGTACTGCATAATTACATTCAAAAAGGTGGAGAAGATATAGTACTCAATGATAGAAAGTATACTGCCCCACAGGATTTGTTGACTTATTGAGTGATGCAGACAACAACTTGACATCTGCAGGACGTCTGGGTGCAAATAATTCTTTGAATACCACTAAGGATTTATTTGTTGAATATTTTGCTTCTGAACAGGGAGCATTATCATATTGATGGAATCTAGTGCACCAAGGAGCTTATCCTTACTACTTTAATCAATCAACCTGAGGAATTATCAATTTTGCAGTTGATTCAGGATATTGATATTTCAACTGTGTACTTTTCGCATAAATAAAACTTTAAAAGTCGGAAAAAAGTTATTTCATCCACCAAATAATTAGTAATAATAGTCAAATCAGTCAGATGAATAATAGCTTACACAAAGTAATATTGAAATAAAAAATATACAAAAATTAACAAAGTGAATATATGTATAGTGTGACCCATTTTGTTTGAAAGCGCCCGCACCCCTGTTAAATCCACATTTTTCAACCGATTTTAATTTAACTTTTTTTGTTAGATTCCGTATCGAAAACAGTATCTTGGCACACATTTTCATAGCTTAATAACTATTTTCCAGGCACTCCATATTGATTTTTTTTGTGAAAAAACATAGGTAAATTAAGCATTTCGACTACACCACTGGATTCAGAATTATCACCAATGTGAACTACCAAAATTTCATGAGGAATTTTTAATAACGCCGCTAAGCTATTACAACATGGAAAAGTTGTTTTCTTATTAATCTTTCACTTGTAACGTAGACTTCAACATATTGTTCAGTGAACATACAAAGCCGATAGCTTAACCCGTTCTGTAGTTGAAGCTTCTGAAAGTAACGTAAAATTTTGTTTAATAACTCCATTTAATAACAAAATTAAATTAACGAGTATGACATGAAAATACAAATTAACAAATATTTTCTGTAAGTTCCTTGTGGCATGACTTATTCTTTTTTCTCTTATTTTTTTGGTAATCAAACCAAAACAATGTTTTTCATTCTTTATTTCGACGTTTCGATAATACCTCGTTTACATTGAAACGTCAGCCGCCCGTCTTGAAGTATGCTAGGGTAGTGATTCCAAGGCGGGAGTAACGGCGAGTTTGAGGTGGGTTTGGTTGGTAGGCATCTCCGTGGAGATGAGTCCAACACTGTCTGGGTACTGGTTAATGACCCAGTCGAACATGAGTTATCTCGGCCCGAAAAAAAAAACATTGAAACGTCAAAATTTTGATTGAATAAAGAGCAACAAAAAATTTGCTTCGCCTGCGATACTTCTTTCACAGTAGAACATATTATCGTCGATTGTCCACTATACCATCTGCAATGGAGAGAATTTCCACGTGAATTCAAAACTGCGCTGGACTATGTCAACAGTGATAAATTGATCGAGCTCCTCAAGGAAAACTTTTGTTCATTATTGAAATTTTCGAAGTTGATTGATTAATAATTGATTGAAATATCACGTGATATGGAGAGCTACAAAGTCAAATATTCAACTATTATTATAGAAATTGAGTGAGGTTCCAGATTCAATATAAATTTTTTCAAATACTTGAACTATCAGAACAATTCTGGAATATTTTTAAGCTCAAATCAGTCGTTGTTTGAACAATATACCATTATTTTAGTACTATCAATTCGACTTGTTGGAGCGGTAAACCAGCTTGACGCAAACCCAATTCTCAATAGATGAAATGCTGTTGGAACGAACCTATAAATTGAAAAGTTTGATTTGATATTTTTTCACATATATCCATTTTTTAGATTAATTGGAAAATGGAAAAACTCTTATTTATTCACAAAATCAGTAGCTGAAAATATTGTTTTTCTCCATGGTCGGAAGATACCCGCTGGAGTATTCAGACCAGCTATCGGTGAGTATTATGTATAATGTATTCAAAAGATATTGTAAATAGATTCACGATAATATAATAAAGTTTTTTATAACGGAACACTTCAAATTTTATAGTACGTCACGTGAAATCTGTACAAAAAGAGTCAATAACTATTGAGACATAATTTTTGGCTATATTTAAAAAAAACTTGATTTGGTGAGCTTCGGAACAAAAGGTGAAGAGGTGAACAAGAAGGAGAAATAACAGTATCAAAGATAACAGTTAGTTTCATTTAAAACCATAGTATCAAAGATACTGGACGAAACTAATTGTCCATGTAAATCGACCTTTGAATGTATGGCATACAGGTATAAATGTTTATGAATAAAACATTGAAAAACGACTTTTCAATGTGTATGGCATTGAAAATATAAAAAAAATATTCCTGCATATCGTAGAATAAATATATTATTCCAAAAGAATCCCCAGGTTTGAATTCATGCAAATAAATCAGTCATTTTCTTATGGAAAATCGTTATCACTTTTGGATACAATTTCCAGATGCTGGTGGGAGATTCAATGATAGAATAGTGTATAGGTTAACTGTCATAGTTTTAGTTTCTGGTGGAATTTTTCTCCCATTTCGATATAATATTTATAATGAATTGTTAATGAAACTAATTGAGTATCAGTGCAGTGAGCTACGTATATTTTATTTTACTATTTCCTCTACTAATTTCTTTATACTTTTATGTTAATTATTATTGCATTCTATTTAAATAATCAATTTTCATTTCAATCACATTTTTATTCTTTCATATTATTTATCAGTACTTTCGCCCATATGATAAAAGACATGTTATTCAAAACTTATTTTTATCAATCTAGTTTTTACTTTCAATGTCACGAATTAAATATGATATCAAATACAATCTCAATCCCAATGTATCTTTTTGCCAAGTTAAGATCACTTGTTCAAAGGAAAATTAGTTCTAGTTTCACTTTTTTGCAGGAAAGTGCCCGTTTTTGCAAATTTAGCTACTTCTGAAAAATCCAAGCTTATTCTCTTCTCTAGTGGCAACTAGAGTTGAAAACATATGTACAGATACAAAGGGGAGAACAGAAATAGGATTGCAATTGCAACGATCAGTGCAATCCAGTGAATAAACGAAGTATTGATTACATAAGAGCTTCTATTCTTCAACCAATGTTGATCTGTGGATTACAACAGAAATTTTTGATGGAAGCGGTGAAGTATTCTCTAGATTTTCAAGAATTTGCGATCCTTCGTGATTGTGTTGAAGAAAACTCGGTCAGAGCACACGTTTTCAAGGAAGTGCAACAGGAATCAAGAAATTTTAAATCCCATTTTCAATTAATTTCTGGAATGAAAAACAGCAACAGAGAACAGCATCACGTATTCTGAACTAACACAATTAGTGAGGTTGAAGTCAAGTTATGAGAGTCGTCTGGAGTTATTAAAAGTTCCTGAGTGCAATATTGGACCCTGGAAGTAAACCAGAGTTCCTGTTATTTTACCTTGTTCCTGGAAGTATACAAGTGTTGTTCGCCAAAATTCGTTCCAAAGTTGCAGTAGTGTTTCGGTGTGTGAAGAAAAAAAATTTGTGCGAAGTGAATTTGAGTTCAATGGTTCCGAGCAGACTACTCGTGATTTTCCCGTAAGTAATATTTGTGATTGAAATTTCGACAGCCAAAATTTTTTAAAATTTTATTTGACTTCAAGAACAGTGAAAATATAACCAACAATGACAGATCCAAGCCCTTCTGACTTGACGCAAACCATTAACAACAAATATGTTTATATCGATACTACTATCAAATTAATCCATGAATATGACGGATATACGTTAAGTGATAGGCTTTTAAATCGGCGTTGGCTGCTCCGTCACAATCAACCACAAACTAATAGGTTCCTATCGGTTGCCCTCAACATGTAGTGTTCACACTGGTAAGTTGTATAGCATCTCCCAAGCTTTTGAGCAAATCTCTTCTTCTGTCAAGCGCGTCGCCATTTGTACCGACCTACTTTCCTCAATTCATTCACTCAATACTATCTTCACTGACCATCCAATAGTTCAAAACTTCCATGACATCTATGAAATTCTCTCAGCTCGTGATGTGACAACGATGGAAGCGCTGACCACCATGCTGAAGAAGCCTCTTCTTCCATCACCACAGCAACGTTGAAGCTCCCAGATGACATAAAACCATTATTCAAAAAGTCCAATAAGGAGTCCCGGCAAAATTTTTGGCACAACGGCAAATAGCCCTATACGATATACAACCATCAATCTGCTATCTTTCCCTCGATTTCTTAACCAGGAGAGAAGCTGCTATCATTAGACGATTGCGGATCAACCATACAAGATATACACACGGTTACTTGATGTCTCCTGAAAACCTTCTCGTCTGCCGCTACTGCAATAGTGCATTTACCGTTAAGCATATTCTCACCTTATATTATCATTATATAAAGGAGCTCAAGAAGGCAATTACATTGCAATAATGTGATATAAAGGAAAACAATAAGAAATATTAAAGTAACTGTTTAAGGACCACATAAAGGTAATTTAAAAGTTAATATACCGTTTATATGACGTTAACATCTGCATTATCTGAAACAAGATTTTTAGGAGAAACCATAATACTTATATAACTTTAATATTGCTAAATAATAGGAACATCAATTATGTAATGAAACTAATGCAACTAACAATCTGTTTCGCCAATTTAAGTAGGTATGACATCTATTGCACACTACTACATTATTTTGACTTCGGCGATATGGTGAAAAGGGACACAGGGGTACCTGAAAACTGGCATGCGAAGAAAATTTTACTGTTAAAATAGATTACGGCACCTCGAAAAAACACAACGCGCCCATCATTTTATCGGAAATAAAAATTTTTCTAAAGCATTAATTTATTTGACAATGTTTTTTTAAAAGCGATAATTACAGTCTCTCAGACAAAACCAATTTTTGTGAGTGGAGCAACTTATTTTGGTACATAATTGTTATAAAATTGTTCAGAATTATTCATTTTTAACCAAAATTTTATTGTAGCATATCACTCGCAATTAGATTGCAATATGGCGGTAGTCGGTATGAGAAAATGCAAACCGCTAGTTCAATAGTTTCATAAGAGGAATTTAAGAGCTTATATATCTTTATTAACTCCTTAATATGGATAGTTTGATAAATGTATCTATTTTAAGTTAACGCCCCTTCACAAATAATCGGTGTTGCCGATTTACTTGCCGGTTATTATCTTGTCTGACATGGTTATACATTTTGTATTAATATACAGTTTATACAATAACAGGATAATTGGTTTCGACTTATAAGTTCAGAATTCCGCTTAAACCAGTCGACAAGTATAAAAATTCAACAGATTAACGCAATAATCTTATAAAAGTTAACTTCGATACCTAGAAATTATAATGCATAGCCTAGCTCATTGTAGCTGTGGGGGCGACTGGTATCGATCTTGCGTACTACTGATGGTGAGACAAATAATTTTTCAAACAGTTATGAATTCAGATGTGTACATTTAAACACATATGATTCTCATTAAACTAAATCTATAGAAATTTTACGTTGGTCAGTTGGATATCGGAGTTTACATCAAACACTTTGATTTACAATGCTCCAATATGCTCCAGTATGTTCTGTATAGATACCTATGTCGTACAAATGAAAGTGTAATTATCATTAGTTTGTTAAATCTGTCAATGCCTATTCCTATAAAGTACGGTTCTCTTCTCCCATAATTTTTACGTACTTTACTTTTGACCTACACCGCCCAGAACAAGGTTCTGAGAAATTAATTACAATAATATCTCATTCTAATATTAACATGAGAAATACCACCGTAACCACAAGAGTTACCTCAACCGTTTTAAATGTAGATAGGACAGACGGACAGTTGAAAAATAATAACAGTGAGAGAAATACACGTACATAATTGTACAAACAAAATTACTGCACAACCGGCGTCAGCCGTCACATGAGTTGCATCTCCGCGAAGGGCGCGAAGTGCAGTGGGGCCTGGAGTTAGTCAGGAGGAAGACTACTCTCTTATTTCGCTGAAAGAGGATATAACCATTCTATTATAGAGGTTAATACCTCTAACCTCTCAGTTTTTGTTTCATATTTTCAGTACCCACATATTGGTTGTGTGTTGTTTAAAAGAATGGTAAGTGATTTTGTAATAACTTTTTGCAAATTAATGTTGAATTAAACTTCATACTTGCTGCTTATCATTTGTAAGTAATCTAAACAATATGAAAACTCAATCGGTAAAGTATTAAATGAATAAAGTAGAAAATGAAAAACATACCCTACTTATTTTTATAGTCTTTTATTCCTCTTATATAGTATTACACTGAAACATTTTTGGATAAATATATACATGAAATATCGATCGGTCGTACAACATAAGAAGGTATATACTCATTTTTGTTTTAGCATAATGTTTAAAATAGTGCAAACTATTGAAAAAGGAAAACCTCATCTGTGTATAGTACCAGATGCTTGGGAAACAGACGGAAGTTTACAATGGCCCAAAAATAAAGCTGACAAATTAGTTCTTGATGGCGCTTCAAGTCCACAGGAAAATTGGTTTACGATGCCGTGCGAAGTTAAACGAACAAATTTGTATTCTTATCCTGAAGCTGAAAATGAATTGTTCATAACGCTAAGACGTGAAGATAGTACTACTGATACGGAAACGCCTTCGATATCTGTTAGACGTAAAAAACCAATAGTACTACTGCCAAGAAAACGTGAAAATACTTCCTTACAATCGGCATCTAACTTTAACCAGATGGCAAACGACCTGATGACATCAACTACTATGTTAATAGGAGAGGAAGCAGATATTACTACAAACGAACAAGCGCACGTGGACTATGTGATGGCGAAACCATATTTTGTAAATTTTGATCATTTGATAGGTTCATAGGTATCTAATTCTCTCTCTAATTCATGTTTATATATTATTTTACTCACAAAATATTTTCATTTATAGGAACAAGAAAAAGAAAATATTGTTGATCAAAACACTGCAGGTTTAATTAATGTGATGGAACCACAAGTAGGGGAAGTTTTTTCATTGCCTCTCATGAACGAAGATAATTATAAGAAAATTCTAGATTATCAGGAGCGCATTCTAGAAAATCAAGAAGGTTTAAGAAAACAGTTGGCATTATGGTGGAAACGCATTTATCAGTACGCAGGCCACCCGACACCGACAATTCATTTACTAACCTCCAGTTTGAACCGATAGCTACAGTAGATGAATTAAATACATTACAAAAAAATCTCAGTTCTCCGCAGTTTGAACAACAACTATTTGCAAGACTTCAAATCATTTGTGGGAAAACGGGTACAGGATATGGTCTTACGACAAGGTGCCATTTAAGGTTTATAATAAAGTAATAATGTTCTTTTTTCAACTAGTCCAGTTGTCTGATAACAATTTCATTATTGAAGATTAAGAAACCTTTTTTAAAAATATTCTAAAAAACGCTGGGAAAAGAAATAAAGTGAGTGGTTCTCGAAAATCGAGATGCAAAAGAAGACCAAATAAGTTACAGTACAAGATAAGAAATCATGTAACCGCTGATAGAATAGATCCATCAGTATCTGTAACACCGATGGAATATTCTGATTCACATGAGAACAGCAGTGAGAACGAACAATATGGAGATAGTGAAAGTGGATCAGAAAATGGAGACTTGGAGTAGCTGAAGTAATTGTAACTCAGACGGCACCGATACAGTATTCCCAAATAGTAGAGGAAGTGCTGACTGCACAAATTTGCTAATATAAGAATTATCATTTATTTTCGTTTTTATTACTTTTTTTTGTTCTTCTCATTTTGTATAATGAGAGATTTATTTTTATTTATGAGAGATTTATTTTTATGTACGATTATTGAAGAAACTAAAGTGTTTATAATATTGTTTAATTTATTTAAGCGCCAGATAATACGTGCTTTAAAGATATAGGTCCCTCATACTAGGATTATACACTGTTTATTAACAAGACGTTTAAATGTAACAATCTCTTCACCACAGTAAAATTACAATATTACATTACAAAGTGTGCAACAATGGTATAAATACATGTTCAGCATGTTGTGTATGTGTTAAGACCATTTTACACCTTATAGATAGTAATGGGTACATTTTGGAAGGATTCAATTTTATTGATTTTGTTGAGTATATATCAAGAAAAGATGAATTTATAGGAAGTGTAAAATAATTACAAAAATCACACACTTTTGATCCACAAATTGAAATTTCGTCATTTTCTTTAATAACATATCTCATTTTTATTATTACGTTACCATCTACTAAAAACCACTGATCCTCCGGCTTTACGGCACAAAGTATATAAGTGCCTAAGTCAATCTTATTATATTTATTGTCATCAATTTTACCACTTAATATTGGAAATTCCTCAATTTTATGCTTTATGTTTTGTACTTCCACGAACTCATGTTCTCCTAACCTCTTAGCAACTTGAGCAAGTGGGCGATTTCCACTGCGAATTAAATTTTTAATTTCGAATAATCTATGGATACGCACTAAAAGAAATCAATTCACCAAATTTTCGAACATCAACTACCATATGAGAAAGATTATGTACATTACTGGTCATGTAATCTTCTCCAAAAAAATCTCTATAATGTTTTAAATAATCTGCCACGAGGGTTTCAGCTAAATCCATAAATTTGAAATGTTTCCTTGAAGAACAAATTGTGACTGCACAAAAAAATACTAAGAAGTGCTGGAATACATCAGAAGGCAGGACACCTTTCTCGATGACGATACTTATATAGTACAAAAATGTACGAAATTCAAGACCTTTCCAATGCGCTAAATAATCTAAACCCCTAGCAGATCTATGAATCTGTTTCTCATTAAAATTAAGGACTCCTGAAAATAATGTTATTGAATTTATGTTTCAATTTGAAATATATTGTAACTCACCCTTAATGAATGCTCTCGCAAGAGAGTCACATATAAATGTTCTAATTTGTAATTTTACTTGAGGCCTAGTACCATCTGGTTTTTCTATTGTGATACCATTTTTTATCAATATTTTCATCTCGTCAATAAAGGGTTTTAAGAATTCGGGGATATTTGATGGTTTTCCGTTTCCATAAAATATTCCGATAATAATTGGTTTTATGTAAGATAGTTGATGTATATTACACAATATTGGCCAAAATCCCTGTTTTGAACTTTTATATAGTGGCAAACCGTCAATGTTAATATTTAATGAAATTGTAAGTGGTATATCTTTGACATATTTTAAAACCGTTTTCATTGGATTTTCAATCCCGTTATGCCAATATTCCCCCGAATCAATTTTTTTCACATTTATGTCAGGTGATGTTTGTAGAAAAGTTCTTGGATGCTTCGGTAATGCTGCACTTGGCAATCGGTCATTAACAATATTCAAGAGTTCTTTAAGAGCACTATGCTTCAACTTATACCGTACTGCCCACGATCTTAATTTCATTCTTAACTGATAGTTTAACTCAAACTCACACATTTTATCTTCTTTGATTCCATCAGTAATAATGTTACTATTAGTTTGTTCTACATTTATAGTGAATGCATTATTTCCATATTCTTGAGATGAACGTGACTCTTCATTATTATTATCCATGCGTTCAGGTAAACTAGAAGTTGATGATGTAAAAGCCGATATTCCTACTTTTTGATTAATTATAGTTTCGTTAGACATCATTTAAATTTTTGCCTTCATCTTAGCTATTTTACCTTTCACTTTGCGTTTAAAGTTACCACTTTTTTCAATATTTCTCCATTCTCCTAGATTCTCACTCATGATGGCAATGTACTAATTGGTAAGCTAATGTATACTTAGGACTTGTTATATAGCACCGCTATCGAGCTACAATATTTTATAAAAGTATCACATGTCCCTCTCTAAATAACTGTCAGAAAACGACATCTGATCCAGTGGAGTTTATCAACGCTATTTTGCTTAAACCATTAAACTATTATATAAACGTTTACAAAGTATACTATAAAGTATTTACTTAAAAGTGTAGAAAATATGCTTCTATATTGCTTAATGGTCATCATAGTAAGCTGTATAAATCAGTTAAAAAACAGTTATAATAGAGGTCTTCTAATTATGTTCTAAGATCGCTTTCATAACAATATAATAGAACTAATCAGTAATATAAACTAATTGGTATTCCAGAGTTGTCTAAAAAGCTTTCAATTGAACCGTTATAAACCGCTAACATAACATTTTGGTGATTAAACGGTAACCAACATGTTACTTGGAAATGGCCATAGTTGTCGAGGCACTCGAATTCTATAAAAAAAATCGGTAGATCCGAGAAGTGATAATATTTTGTATAATAAAAACTAAATTAACTGGCAAAGCCCGTTCACCTGTGATGTATTGAAAGATTATTTGAAAGAAAGTTTTTCAGGAAAGAGATTAATTGATTTTTGGCAACTCATTAGTGTAGGCGAACAAAAAATTAAGATATAGCAAGTTACAGTGGAGTAATCAAAAAATGTTTATTCAATTTAGTCGTCCACAGTCGGAAAATCTGATAATGCAGCCCGCGAAATATCCCATTTCATGACTGTGCCGGCTTGACCTTATGAGACAACCTTTGTTAATTCTCCTTTTGAATGTACGTCACTCTAGTCGTTTGCCCTTCTCGTCGTCCAGTCTATCACGCGCAAGCTCACCAGCACTCTTTTTGTTGTTGTAAACTATTATTTTTGATCAAACTGGGACTATATTAGTTCAAGGACCCAAAATTCACGAAAAATTGAGCGAAAGATTGTGCTGGGTGCAAATGGGTTTCAATTAAATTAGCAAGGAATATAACAACTTCAAAGTGCCTATTTTTACGCCCGCTGAATATGTAGTCAAATTTGGTTACCAATGTTAGAAAAAGAAATTTCCAATAATCAATTACCTGCGTTATCAGGATAGCATCATAAGTTTTTATCCAGGTTTTCTTATGATTTATCATTGGAATAGTTGTTAATCGATACACACTTCAATACACAAAATCACCAAACTGAGTTATACATGTATTGAAAACAAAAATGATCATACACAAAAAAGTAACAACAAACGCGTTTTATTAACAACATTTCCAAAATAGCTAAAAAAAAGCGCTATCCCATTAAAAAAACCGTTTCTGGAACGTGCCCTTCACTGGATTCCATTTTTAGTAGACTATCATATCGTAAGAATGTCATAAAATAAAATATTTTATTTCACATTTTACCAGAGGTGTGATCTACTATGAATGCTCCTTAATAAAATTTGACAACAAAGTTTTGTAGTCTCAAACTTCAAAATATTATTGATTGTCTAGTTGTCATATTTTTTCGTTGTGTCAGATAGGGACCAAAAATTATATTATTAATTTCATTACTAGTTAATCTTGACAACGGTAGCTGGAACGCCGAAACGTCGAAATAAAAAATAAAAAACATTGTGGTTTGATTCCCAGAAGAATAAGAAAAAAGAAGAAATATCAGTTCCGGGTCAGAAAAATTTGAAGAGGTCGCAGAAAAAAGACTGCAGTTTCTTAAACTGCAAAGACGGGCAGTTGAAAATAAAATAGTGCTAGATGAAGCTGAACATGTTAAAACCGTGGAAATTTTCGAATTGAGAAAAAAAAGAGTTACTTGAAATTTAGTATATGCAACTGCGAATGAACGAATGATTAATCATATCCTCAACCATGTATTTTTGTTAAATATGTATCCGATTGCTGTTGTTTTTTTTTAAATTCAATTAGGTAGTTTCATTTTTAATCATATAAGTATATATTGTTTTTTTTATTTAAATAGAAAAACATAATTAGTAAATTGACGTTTTGTTCATTTCAAGTAAGTACAGATATACAAAATTATTGCTGAACAACTAAACCTCTAAAATAATCATTAATTAGATTGTCCCTGGCATTGTTGATGTTGTTTTGTGCAACACCTTCTAGCTGGATTTCTTAATCAAAATCAATATTTAGGGCAGTTTCCTCAATATTAGATAGGAAGATAATATTGGAAATCGTCTTTTCAGAACACCATACTGTCTTTCTACTGGATTCCTTGTTCTTCTCACTGAAATATATATTTTTATTGAATGCCTATCATTTGGCATAACATAAAAAAACATTGTGCATGAACAAAATCTTTTATGTATTATAGAAAACTGATATTTCACAATTACAATTACCAGCTTCATTGTATAATTGTTCCACTTCTGTGTTGGCATTCAATAGTGGGGTAATGATATGCTTTGTGTTGGCATATTCACTGTCAGCTACTATGAGACAATTAGAAAATTCATTATGTAACAACCGTCGCCTACTATTGAAATTGTCAAAAACTGTTTGGTCATGTAAGGAGCCAGGCCAGCGTGCTACTTTGTCAAAAATTCTTAAATTGTGATCGGATATGGTCTACAAATTTATAGAAAAATAACCTTTTCTATTCCTAAATGTTCCAGCATCGTTGCCACCTAGAATGAAAATAATAGGAACTATATAAACAAGCATTACACTGCTATCTGGCAGTTGATAAACACTTTGACCAACAGCTAAGATTTAGCCGAAGGCTACAATATTTAACCGAGCATTGATAAACCCGCTTAGAGTCTTCCAAACAATTGTTCATCGGTAAGGCCAGCGTAAAAGACAGATGATAAAATAGTAAATTCTACTATTATTCATGTGAAATGAATAATGAATTTCAGTTTCAACTTTGTTTTCAATTGCAATGTTAGGTTTGACGCTAATTGTCGATTCTGTTAGTTATGACCGTTACTGAATTTCTTGACCTATTTAAATATAATGATAAAAAATGATTTTATTCTACCTACTACTTTCTTATGCTTTTTCAATTCACGAAGTAGCTATGTGCATGTAAAATGTGTTTACCAATTATTAATAGAATAATTTCTATACAAAATATCCTATATTTAAATAGAATAATGTCTCGAAAAATAAAATCTGTCAATAATTGCTTATTGTATGCTGGAAATGAAAAATAATTTGGTGATAACGTTATTTTTGCCTCCCTGAAAATTATCCAAAGTGCACATAGTGGTTTTTGAAAGGGCAACAACGATATGTAGTCTTCATTCGATTATTCCATCAACTTAATCTTTCGCATTCACTCAATCGGGAAACATTTGAGGATAATGTGATGATGTGATATCGACATAAGATGAGCATTAGATTTTGATTCAGAACTTTTCTGAACATATACAACGAATGAAGTGTTAATTCCCACAATATGTAGAGTACGAAAATTATTATAAATCAATGTGTGTTGTGTATTTTTATACGTCATGATATGATATAATATTTTACATTTAAGTTGAATATTTTTGCAGTAACCTCCACTGTTTCTGAGCCAATGCCAGGCTGGTCGGACAATTTATATGGACCACTTGGTATATTACTGGCTTCCCATTGTGGCATCCTAAGAGTTATAAATGCTAATGGAAACTTGAGAAATCACACCATTCCAGGAGATATGTGTATAAATGCCATTCTGTGTTTTGCTTGGGATTTGTTCAACAAATGGTAAGGTATACAAATTTTATTGATTATATAAGTATATAAGGCAGCGTAGCTGGCTGTCACCACCCACGAGTACGTGGGAAACAGGAATCGACAACTCCCTTAAGAATATGAAAGGATGGATTCGGCCTCCGCAGCTATCAGTTGTTGTCGATAATGAGAGGTCTACACGTATAGGGTAACGTCTGGTATGGGGATAGGATAAGAAAATGCCGGGCGTATTATGCCATCAATTTATTGTGTATTTTATGAGGTACCTGTTTGTGGCAGTGAACTAATCGTTACCAAACTCTAATAGGTTTATTAAGCTTAAAAAACAAGAATAAAAATGAAATAATGAGATGGCATACCTGTTTGTGGCAGTGAACTAATTGTTACCGAACTCTAACAGGTTTATTGAACTAAAAAATCAAGAATGAAAATGAAATAATGAGATGACAAAAAACAAAAAATATACTTATAGATGTTATGATGCTATGAATAAGCTAATTACTCAGTTATTGAAATGGGCGATAGCCACAATTATAGTTACGTACTCGAAATTTATGAACTTTCATTGATTAATCAATCTCGCTAATTGAAAGCTTTTCGGTGTGGACTCCTCCTCACACCTTAGTTTTTGAAGATTACGACTGAATCCCTTGTATCAGCAAAAATTCAAACACATATGAAATTTTAAAGTAAAATATAAAACGAATCTGGGTGCGAGATGGCAAAAGAAATACTGGCTAACCAAACTACAATAATAATGGTTACACAGTTAGAACAAAGTTTAAATCGACTTACCAAATTCCAAATTCTAGTAGGGCGCTCTTCAAGGGCGAAAGGCTGCTCACCTGGGTGGGCTCGTTGGCACTAACACACGCACCGGACGAGATAGGCTTCTAGGAAACCTGTTCGCTTCTATCGAACCTTGTTTTAGCCGTTGCTTCCCGAAGGACCTTTCGCGCAGCGCTTACAGCAGACGCTTGCTTGTTAAATCCCTTCACGTTTCAAGGAGGTATTTAGATTAACCCAACACTACTTGTGATTTATCACAACTCCGGATTTTTCCAGATAACCGCTGACCGCGAACTCCAGGGGCAACCACCCGCATCCGTGAGGGTGAACCCACTGACTCCTCTTTGATTGTACCTCTCCCGGCTTTTGACGTTTTTTGTCCAGTCAGCCTTTCTCCACTTTTTTGACTTGGTGTTTTTTAAATGGACTCCCGTGTACTTTGTAACTATCGCGCTATTTCCTTAGTAAGCAGAATCTTGTTTCCGAAACTCGGTTACTTTTGGGTTACTTTGTAATTTTGTCACTTTGCATTATCAGCATTGTTAAGTCTAATTGAACTTTGCACCGTTGTTTGGATTTAGGTTATTTTTTTATGCAATCAATATTGTTCAACATATTAACTGAAATCTATCATACAGGGTGATGTTCTCCATAATTCTACTTTTGGTATTTATTACACTACCTTTAGCGCGCTTCTCATGCACCCTGCAACTTGACTAGTAGCCAAATGGTAGTGGAGCGGATAATTTTATTGTCAAATTGTGGAAATCTATTTTTATTTTTAGGAATATTTCCAAGGAAGAATATCTACCTTCAGTATTAAATTTTTCTGCCAAAGACACCAACTTATACATACCAAGCAAACAGTTTGTGAACTGCAGCAATTTAGATTATGTACCGTTTAAAAAAGCGATGTGGTACCAAATGTTATGTTTATGTGAAAACAGATATAGGTACATTGTGTTAAAATTTTTACTGCATTCTATTCCAGCATACCTAATCGATACAGTATTGAGGATGTCATCAAGAAAGGCCAGGTAAGTCGATTCTTTGGAGTGAAAATAACTTATACATCATAATACTATCAACGGAATAGGGCTATGATCAATTTTGTTGGTGTTGAAAATATCTCCGAATAAGAAGTCCAATTTAATTATCACAAGGGTAATTTCAATAAGTGAATATTATACGTATTAACTTCTTCTTGATCACACAAATTTAAAAATAATTTTCATTTTTTCCTAGAAAAAAATAAGAATTTTTCCAAACATACAATTCGTATAAGAAAGGTCGATTTCTCCCATTGATTGGATGGACTGTATTCAATTCAACGCAACTCAAAGATTTTATTCAATACCAGACAAAGATGGTGCTTTCAACATGAACTAAAATATAATAACAATTATGTCGTTGTCGTCGGGATCATAGATATCCCACGTCGGGTGGTCGTTGATCGAATTGTCCTGCCTATATCCAAAACAACACAAATACGTGTAAATTTTGCCAGCGTTTCAACAAGAGCGAATTATTCAAAAATGTCGACAAAATAACTCCAGCAATGTTACATAATTTCTGACACTCATATAAGACTAGATTGTATCATTGTATGTGAACCAATGGAAGTCAGTTTAAGTACCACCACCACAAAATAATTTCGTATGGGTTTGCTAAATTGTTACGAATTAAAACGTTACTATGAGTAAATTAGAATAAATTGACTTGATTAATTGATTGAACGTATAGGTATAAGCTGAAATATGTTCCCCTTTATATGATTTTTGACATGTTTTCCTATTTTTTCATAAAAGTGACGCGTTCAGAATTATGTGGTGTGAATAGTTTTCATTGAAATAATCTGTATATTTCATAAAAATTGGCATAAATTGAGTATAAGTTACGGCGACCTCATGGAGAATATTTTGACATGTCTCTGTTACTTACAGTTAAACAAAAAGTGAACGACAAATTTGTTATTTAAAGTGTAACAAATTTTTTGATTGGGGAAAAACCTTGTCCGTCCTACTAATTAACTCGACAAAATGTTTTTTATTGGGCATTGGGGATGTTAATACAGAATTGCACCTGTTAATTTTTTATCAAAAAAATTAAATATCTCGATAAGTAAAATTTTTAGATATAATTTATTCTGTATATGTATACTCAGTAATTTTAAGACGTGAACAAAAAATATATAGGGTATGAACACCATTTTTGGCCACATCACCATTAGTGGCCACTTGAACGATAAACGTTTCATAATAACATTTGAATCTACCGCCTTTTAAAGAAACGCAAACAAATCGACTCTACACGACCTCCCACTTTCTCGGTACGAATTGCATCACTTCCTCATATACCGTTTTGTTGTAAAGTATCTCTCACCAAGTTGACATCGTGTTTGAAACGTTCTGCTCTATTTTGTTAAGAATGGAAGCAAGGAAGGAAACAGGTATGCGCATTTTAGCTACATTTCAATTATAAATAGATATTTTGTGAACATTGGTATATCATGAGTTTTTTATATGATTTAATCATGTTGTTTTTGGTCATAGGTACTCAATTTCATTTTGAATCAGTTTAAAATAAGGTGGCCACAAATGGATCATAATTTATAGCATCTACACCATCAATGACTACCGGTTGGCTACTTTTGGCTCCATTGTGATCTATTTTTGACCACTACCAATGTTTTTTATGGCTATTCATGGAACACTGCGATCCATTTTTTGGCCATATGAAATAGTTCACTGGCCACTATAAGAGCATGCATGTTCCAATAGTGACCATTTTGATAAAACAAGAATTAGAAAAAAACTCTGAAACATTGACAGAATTAATAAATATTCTAGAAAACAGAAGCCTCCTCAATAAGTTCATCAATTCTCCTTCAACTCTGAACCCTAACTTCACAACTTCACCTATGGATACTACCATTCTGTATACGCCAAAGAGAAAACCTATAGACATTTTAAGTAATATTCTGATCTATCCTAGGGAAGAGAATATTTCAAAAAATAAAAGGAAACGTGAAATCTTACCTTCTGTGCTAACATCTAATAAATGGTTGGAACACGCCGAGGCAAAAGAACTGGAGAAAGAAAATATGGCGAGAAAGAGGCAAGTTAGAGAGGCAAAAAAAGTTGTAAAGCAAAAACAACTAACGGAAAATCGAAAGAAACTAAGAAAACAAAAATTCCTAATGAAAACGTTATGACGAGTTCTGAGAAACAGCCTGAAAAAGAAAAACTACTGGTGGAGGATGAATCTATCATTAAAGAGGTCAGTTATGATCTAGAAAAAAATCCCGTGGAAGAGCAGGACAGGAATTTACCTACAAGTATCTTGGAAAAAGAATCTGAAACGAAAAAACAAATATCCAAGGAAACTCCCCGTGACATCTATTAGCCCAAAAGTTTAAGATACGTAATTGTGCAATACGAAAGTAAATTTTTTCCAGGAATAATTACTGATGAGAATAATAACCAAGCTCTTATCAGCACAATGGAAAACTATGGCAATAATTGGAAATGGCCAGAAAAAAGGATGAGATTTGGTACGATAAGATAGAGGTAATGGAAGAAATTCAACCACCAGTGAAGAAAAATTCAAGAGGATACTTTTCTGTTGAAGAAATCAATAAATATCGCAATTTTCAGTGATTTTTTGTCTACCGGAATGAACTGAAATGAATTAGATTTTCTTTAGACTGTATCAATATTTTGTATTTTTTTTGCTATATTCAAAAATAAAAAACATGTCATAAATTATCAGCTTATAATAGCCTCCTGTACTTCTGCTCATTGAAGTCTAATGAAAACTAATTGAAAAAAAGCTGAGTTTACTATATGACCAAAAATGGGCCCTTCAAAAACCACATTAGGAACAATGTGGCCATAAATGGAACAAAATCTGTGTTCATTCACTCAAAATTTGGAAAATTATGAGGAAAAAAACCTTTCAGTTCAGGTTCCAAGCCAAGAAGCTACTGATGAATTAAAATGTAATTTCATACATGTGACTACTGACAAACTCGTACGGTTAGGTGTTATATTTTAATAATTTATTAATTCGGAGAAATGCCTTAACATGGCCACAAATGGTGCTCCTACCCTACCTTTATAAAATTTCAATATCGATTTTTACATGAAGAGAATTTTGGTCTTCTCATGGGCGTAGACGATATTTTCGCAATGTGGCCTTTATGACTTAATAACTCTAGATGGTTTTTTAACAAATATAAATAAAGGGGAAAAATAAATAAAATTTGAAATTTGAGACAAAAATTTTTCGCCATTTTTGGATGTTCTTATCAATAAAGGGTATGAAACAAGTATTTATCGTAAGCCAAAACACACTAATAAGTATTTGATATTTGATTCCTATGAACGTGAAGAAAGGAATAGTAAAATCTTCATACGATAGAGCCAAACTGATTTGTTCTGATGATAATGAATTCACAAAGAAGAAAACTCCACTAAAAACAGTTCTAAATAACAATAAATACTCAACTTGATTCATAAACAAGGGAATGAGGAATAAAGATAGTGGATCATTGTCAATAGCTAATAATAATAGCAATAATATTATATTTTAACTAACATGATGTTCAAAAACTCAACAACTCCCTATGTTAAGGGTTCATTAGAGATCATTAGAAAAATTGGTAATCAATTCAATATTTGAACTAGCTTTAAATCTAACAAGACGTTGAGATCAATACTAACAGAAACCAAACCAGAAAATGAAGAACACTCTCCAAAAAACTCATGATTTGATTGTCGATAAGCCGGGGGCAGAAGATTAACCAGTTATAATAAACAGGGGAAACAAAATAATCAACATCATCTAATTGAATAGGTGGAGTGTGAGCCACTACATTCACATGTATGAAGGAGGAAGATAATGGAAATTTATCAAGTACAGCGGAAAAAAACAAGTCATATAGGGTCACTATAAAATCGATTCTGGTTAAGGTCAATGAACTTACTGAACCATAAATGAAGCATTGGGCTTTCTAGAACAAATACAAAGAAAACGTGAAAGTACAAATGCCCTGCGGCAATGCCAGAGGCGCAAAAAAGTTAATGTGCATCCTGGACGAAGTATCAGTGCTGCAGACGTTGTCGCTGGTGCGGCTTTCAAGTTAGAAAAACAAAAACCAGATCGCAAACGCAAGAATAATCCGTCAACATCTAGGCAATCTAAAATAAAGCGAAGAAGAAGCCTTTACAGTTGAAAAGGCGTGACAGTGACTCTGAAACAAGTGAAGACTCGGTTGGTGTTTCTTATAGGGAAAGTGACATATCGCCCATGAGTGAGATTGAAGACGTTGATAATGATAATGATACCGCTGTTGCAAAGGATGATCAAAATCCAAAGAATGGGCACTATGTGATCATACAGTATGAGGGATCCTTATTTCCGGGTGTCGTCACCGAAGTCTATCACGGGGTTTCTGTCAGTGCCATGGAAAAATGTGGGGCACACTGGAAGTGGCCTGACAGAAAAGACGAGCTAAAGTATGAATTTTCGGACATAATACAGCCGAAAATAAATACTCCAGTCCAGATTTCACGACGGGAGATTTTCCGTGTTCCTGAGATGGACGAATACTTATAAAAAACCAAGTTAATAATTAATTTTTTTTGAGTTAGGTAGGTACCTACCTTATTTTAGTTTATTTTTCAAGTCACGCTTTGTTTCAGTTTATTTTTTTAGGTACCTACCATAGTTAGGTATTATATTTTTGTACTTTTATATGACTTTTTAGACAAATAAACCATTTAAAATCAATGAAATTTTTTTTGGGGGCACTTTGTTACACATCTGTTACATGCGCTCACGACTAGAGGGCCAATTTAAGACAAACCTAATAAAACTAGTCCCATTTGTACCCAATTTGTGTCATAATTTCGGCCCGCCAAACGCCCACTTTGGACTTGCATGAGAATTTCTAGTTCTCACAAAGTCCCCCCATCGATAGGGGTGAGATTATTATTTTTGTAAACCACGGCTCTGCTTCTAATTTTTTTTTCAATATCTCATTGTATTTTAAAAGCCAAGTGATCTAAGTTTATCATTGACCTACTAGAAATTAATTTTTTCTTTTTAGATTTAGAAAAATCAACCGAAACCGTGAAATTTGTCACAAAGTCTTAGTTTTACCTGAACCAATTGGACCAGCCCATTTTCCTCGTCTTCACACCAATTATGAATATTTTAACCAGTTTCAAGTGTTTGTATGATGAAGTCCGAACAGGCGTTACCAAATTTCAGACGCGTGAGGAGGGCTAGCAAAGGGGCCAGAAGTGTAAAGTAAAGTAAAGGCTGAACCTAAAGAAAAGATTGCGCGAATCAACATAGCCTCGCAGAATATGGGCTCAACAAACAGCATATTTCCCTGTTACAAGGCATAACATTTCCCCCAGAACACAGAACCGGACTCCTCAAGAGTCCAGGCACAAGCGGTGCTATTAGTAAACGAGAGAACATAGATATCGCAAAAAAATAACTCTTCCAACGCTTCATAAGTCTTTGAAAATCACGGACTGAAGAATACCCTAAAATCACAATCAATACATGTCTTCCAGTAACGGAAGTGTGAAAGATATAACAATAGAGACATCTTCACCTGACTTAACACTAACTGAAACTCAACTTACCGCTTTCCTAGAAAATGTATGTGGCATGTCAAATCCATTGAAAAAATCCCTTTCTAAATCAAAAAGTAACCATGGCAACGTAATAAAGTGAAAATAGTCCATGGGATCTGTTTTCAGTATAATGTTGTTTTGATATAATGTTATGATTTCATTGGTTTTCTACTAGGAAAAACATTTTCTTGCGAATATTTTATTGTGCACCGTCTTGTTGAAAGTTGAATGCAGTATGTATCATCAATATTTCCAAATTCCAAAGAAAAATTTCCAAGAATATGTTGTTGGAGGACTTCTGTACTTTGGAATACATGGACTGACTCCATGAAATGTACTCTTGCGATTAGAACGTCCAGCTTTTTTGCAGCCTCAAACCCAATTTTGGAGATATTTTCTCAGCTATGGAATCTTCTTTGAAGCTGTTTTCCCCTTATAAACCTCCTTTCATTTTTTACACTTAATTTTTGACAAGAAATTTCCATATACACATAAAAAATTGAAAGAGTATCAGATTTCACAAAAAATTATCCTTTCACAGGTTTTGGTTGGGTTCCAAGTTATTGATATTTGGAGGACTAATTTTCTGATATATTAAAAAAATATATTAGTTGGTATTTACGTAGCATCATTCAATTTTAATCTTTTCAATTTTGAAATTATATACAAGAACATATTGGCAAAAGCAATAAAATTCATTAACAAACAAAAATATCATTAGGGTTAGAATTATGTTCCGGCTCAGCTATTTATTGTATAAAAAATAAACCATCCATTCATCATATTCAAGCCCATTAATATTTCATTTTGTTTACAATTTATTTTGTGTACAATTATGCTCATAACATTATATTCATCCAAATTTAAAATTTGTTCCACAGAATGCAGAATATTTATAACAAGATAGAAAAAACATCAGATATTCTAAGCTCGTTTCTCCTGCATGAATGGGATATTCATAATGATAACATAAGAACTTTATGGGAGAAGATGAATTCAGTGGATAGAGAAAATTTCAATTTTGACATCAATTCAGTTGAAGTGAACGACTATTTGAAAAGTGTGCTTATAGGATTGAAAAAATATGTTTTGAAAGAAGATATGAATAAGTCAAAATTACATATACAAAGATACAAAAGGTAAATTGTGTTTTATGTAAGTAGGGTTGAGGGGGGCAAGACGGGGGCACGAGGCAAGATGGGGTTTTCCAATAGAAATGGTATCCGAGTCGCCATCTATGTAATTTTATGTAGACTAGGTCGAATCTATTGCGTTCAGTAACGGACACTGCAAATGTCAGTCAGTAGTCAAGTGTATTGGGTTGCAGGAACGTTTTGTGTTTATAGCTGTTTACAAAGATTTCCGTTAGGTATTTAAGAGGTGAGTAACACTCAATCGTTTTATTTTCTGGTTCTTTTTGTAGATCCTAGCATATAGTGTTTGGTCTTAGGATTATTTTTGTATAAAGTAAATCAATGATAAATGGTTTCTTAGTTTAATTTTGACGTTTTTAACCTCAAAAATCAAACGAGGCAAGATGAAGATAATAATAGGGGAAAGATAAGACGCGCCCCAAATTGCTTTCAATTAATATTTGTACCATACTTAGTCACTGTTTCAGATTTTTTAACTTAATTTGCTATAATTTCATTAGTTTAATACGTACGTGCGGAAAACAAAGCGTCAAGAATGGTCAGAGGAGAATATGCGGCAAGCTATGGATGCAATTTTGCAAAACAGAATGGGATATAAGAACGCCGCTTCACAATATGAATTCCCACAGTCGGCATTAGAGCGAAAAGTTAAGCGCTCCAGAGAAGCAAAAGCAGCCCATATTGAAAGCCCTCCACCCATAAAATGTAGTTTGGGATCAAAAACCACAGTTTTCACTTTTGAAGAAGAAAGAACTCTGGTTTCTTATCTAAAGACAATGGAAGCCCGTTTGTTTGGTCTTACCACACTAGACTTAAGAAAATTAGCTTTCCAACTAGCTCAGAAAAATAATAAGGCTAATATGTTTTCAGTTGAAAAAGAAATGGCGTGCCTAGACTGGATGAAAGGGTTTTTGAAAAGGCATCCAGATTTATCGCTCCGAAAACCAGAGCCAGCATCTGCTGCTAGGGCTATGGGGTTCAACAGATTGGCTGTAACACAGTTTTATGAACTGTTAGAAAGCGTTTATCAAGACAGGTTTCATCTATATCTTCATCGGAGTCTGACGCTGAAGAAGATGCTAAATGCCTTTATTGTGATTATCTGTATTCAGAGTCGACAGAAGGTTGGGTTATGTGCATTGTAAAAAGTGGGCACACTGTTCATGTGCTGGAGAGGACGATGATGATGATGAAGTTAATCATGTTTGTACTATGTGTAATAATCTGAATTAGTTTTTTGATTTGTATGGAATATACCAATAATGTAGTTTCTTTTTAAAATACATTTCTCACATTTTTCATGCAAATTTTCATATTTTTTTAGTGAAACAAACCATCTAAAATCCGTACCATCTTGCCCCGCCATGTATCCCATCTTGCCTCGCATAAGGGGCAAGATAGTGCAAATGACACATTTTGCATTTGTTTTTTTTTCTACCGACTTGTTTAAAAATTGTTACTACTAATGTTACTACAGATGATGATGAAGGGGTACGAGTTTTTTCAGGACATTGCGCAAAAAATGGTATAAGCATTTCGAACGTTGAGGGTGATATTGGTCTCCAGCAAAATTGGAGGCTTGGTTACGCTCAGCCTCCAAACATTGCTGTCGACCGGTAAACAACCCTTACCGTTCTTGATACTCAATATACTATTCTCCCAAAAGTTAAATTTTTTTCAGTGTAGTTTTGTTATTCGTAGTAATATCACAAGAGAGTGAAAATAATTTTACATATTTTTGATAACTTGTAGCCAGGCAATAGATACGAGAACTCAAGTGGCTATGGCGAAATGGCAACAAGTTTGAGAAGAGACCTGGAGAATTATTATCTAATTTATCGAACTCTCGTGTAGTATTTGATAGATTATTTTTTGTTGTTACAATCAAAATCACATCCAAAATTTTATATTTTTTCTCAACTAATTTATATCACTCGACCTCAATATAAAAAGAATTCATTTTACGAATTTCTTGGAAATTCATGACAGGCGCGTCATATCAAGAGAATACGTTATCATGTGGTTATTTGATAAAAATAATGTAAATGATGGAATGGAACAATTTGATTCGTCAAAATCTACATTAATAATTCAATTAATATAATGTAGATTTTAACAAATCAAATTGTTTCATTCCATTATTTAGTATGGATCTACATCAAGTAAAAGCCTCATCTATTCGAGAATAATGTACATTGAATAATTTCCGCTGAAATAACGTAATTATATATTATTCTCACTATAACATTGTTTTGATTGGCTATGAACGCATATGAACTACTGAAATTGGAAATTGGTTTCGATCAACGTCAAAAAATCATCATAAAAAATACCAGAAACAGTCATTGACGGAAATTTAAGACAACTTCAAGCTTTATTATTCAAAATTATTTAAAGTGTTGCACTTCTAATCTGAGATTAACTTCACTTTCCCATATATTTTCATTTTTCTATGCTAAATAGTAATTAAGGTTTTTAATACTTCGCTAGATGTTTGTTTTCTTTTAGAGGTTTACAAAAACCTACATTAATAGACCGGTAGCCCATGACACGTGTGGGCTTTACTATTTTGGATGGAAGCCGTTTTCACCATCGAGTTTAATGTTGAAGAGAAATAGAATAGGGCTATTGCCCAAAGCCATAGTTTATCAAACCTTCGTGTGGATTGGATTTGTATGTCGTGTTTTTTTATGATAATGTAGTATCCAAGGAGTGCATCCATCAATTAATTGTTTTAGTCTCGTGGAAATTGAAGATTTTCGATGTCTCCTGTAGCGTCGATAAGCAAGTTAGTCTTGTGCAATAGCCTTTTTCTTTCACATTAAACTTGATGCTGAAAACGGCTTCCATTCAAAATAATAAAGTCTACAGACATGAGTCATGGGCTACCGGTCTATTATGGAGAAAAAATGAACACGACGTGAAAAAATTAGACAATTCTAAATAAATTAAAGATTACGCATAAAAAAATCGAAATATTTTAAAAATTAATGCGATACTCTTCGACAATGATGTGAAATACAGGGTGATTCATGAAAAATAACTTGAAAAATAATGTACTTGAGTTTGCATTCGATAAATATTTGCAAAGTCATTGCCTCTGCTATAATTCACTTTTCCTATAAGAATAGAAGAGTTCTAGCGTCTGTAATATTTGGAAGGTGTCTAATAATGGATTGAACATTATTTTTAATTCGAATAACGTCCAAATATTGAGAAAAAAAAGAGTTCTAGTTCATTTTCGAAGTTTAAATTATCAAATTATTTACTTTCAGGTTAACCGTCCTTCATTACACCATTAAATACTTGTCATTTGGATTACTGAGCATTTTTTTGTATAGAAGCTTGTCAAGAATATTTTTTAAAAAGAAAACATATAGGGATATGTTCAGTTCAATTCAACCTCGTCTTACATCGCAGTAGTTATCGATCAGAACTGGAATGTAGTGAAGTTTGTGGGAACCAACGAATTTTTGGGTTTGGTCAGTAATTTCATAGCAAGTATTGAAATTGATATAAATATTTGTTAACTGATCACTCCTGGTATTGTGTACACAGACTGAAGGTGTGGTGAGGTACAATTATTGGAGTGTTTTAATTGGTTGAAATTTGCTTTGAAATCATGTATTATCATGTGTGTTAAATATTGTGAAACAGTGTTGTAGCAGATAGGGAATTTATCAATATGGGCTCACCAGACTTCACCCCAAACTCACCAGACTTTACCAATCTGAAATTTGAAAAAAACTATAGTAGCTAAGAATGTAATTGTTGGTTGTGCTCACCGTCAAGGAATCGAAAGAGCTATTTTATTAAACATTTGTTCACAAAAAATTGTATTATTTTATTTATAGGGCGCCGCCCAAGTTTTACAGAAGCACCGACAAGTGATGGTAGTGAACATTTTTTTTTGTCCAACTTAGTTTGTACAATCTTATACCAATCACAAGAAGATGGTATGTTATGGATTGGTTTATATACAATGCGGTCCATATGTATGGAATAAATTCAATTTTAGCGTTATTATGTACTACGTGAAAAAAAAACTGGAGCAGGTAAATTTTCATTTTTAAATTGACAATTTGAAGTATGAAAATATTGTCCCCCTCCAGCATCCTCTCTGAATTATAAGCACCACCTCAACAATTTCAAATGAGAAAGGGGGTCGTGTGGTACCTTGTTGGAAAGGGATTTTAGTCCTTTGTTCAGCAATATACATTTCATTTAAGCGACCATAACTGAGAAAATTGATTTTCTATGTACAATTTTGATAATGTATCTGCCACAGATCATTACGTAAAAAGAAGATAATAATGTCGCATAATATTCAGAACAGTAAATTGAAGTATAAGTGGATATTGAAAAACGAGCGCCGTCGTGCTCGAAATAAAGCAAGTGTTCCAGAGACCAGTTATCCACGATCACTGCACCTTGAAAATATAAATACTGGTATCTATCACTACTACAACAACAAGAAATGGAAATGAGAACTAATAATGGTTGAATTCGTAATGTTACATCAGTATACCTTGCGTTTTCATGGAAATAAGGAAAACATAAACTAATTTGCATTTTGTCTTTAGGATTAATTGTTGTCACCGCAGTGCATAAAAATGAATTTTAATATCGATTTTTCTAGTAGTAAAGCAGAATCGCGGTTAATACCGCAAAAATCTTTTGGTGCGTATGCAAAAGAATATGACAAGTTTATCGAATGGATGGAAGAGCAAAACGTCACAGATCTGTATCTGTAGAGTAGGGAGGGTGAGTGTAGGCTCACAGCACTTGGGCCCCATCTGACCCATTGTACATCCTCCCGAGGAGTTGTCCTCCTAGGTCATCGTCCATCCTGTCCTTCTCAGGAAGGTGGACAGGTCACTAGGAGACATCGGCAGGTGTAGGCCAAGACTCACCGAACACACACTCTCTTATTGACGATAACTCCGGACACTCGCATAAGACATGCCTGACAGTTTCATCTTCCTGTTCACACATTCTACATAGAGGTGTGTCCACTAGCCCCATAGTATGGAGGTGTTTCCTTAGTTGACAGTGATCAGTCAGAAATCCTACTGTTGAACGTAGGTTTTTCCTGGTCATCGCCAAATATTTCTTCGGCGCCAGCTTCCCAGGGTCGCCCAGGGTGATCCTGACAAGACTGCAT
>CAJUYH010003028.1:0-26849 GCA_910591685.1 Galerucella tenella
AAGTTATTAAAGGTGGATACTTTTATCTGAAAAGCACTGTATATAAAGACGAAGATAGTAAAAAGGACTTCAATAACTATAGAGGAATCACTTCACTGTGTACTGCCATGGAAATAATTGAACAAATAATGATAGACAGAAGATTAAACACTATATTAGAAAATACGTTGAATGAGTCACAAAGTGGCTTTAGGAAGGGCAGAAGCACACAAGATCATATTTTTTCTATAAAACCTGTCAAGAGAAGAAAAAGATATATCTAGCATTTATTGACTTAGAAAAAGCATTTAATAAATCACCAAGAAGAAAGCTAAAGAATATTCTCAAGGAACGGGGAGTTAGTGATGAACTTGAAAATTAATTCAAATGATGTAGTGAAAATACTAGTTCAGTTATAACCAAGAATCTACAATATTTAACATTTAAAACCACTGAAGGACTGAAACAAGGAGGCAGTTTAAGCCCAACTTCATTCATTACCTATATGGACCAAATAATAAAGAAATATAGGAATGGAAACAGAAAATTTAATATAGGATACATGGATCTTAACAAAGTAGAAGTTTCAGAAGGGTCATTTGCTGACGATATGGTTATTTTTGTGAAAACTGAAGAAGATCTGGAACACAATATAGAAACATGGAATACCTAGTATCTTGAGAGAAAACGAGATGATTAGGAATAAAAACAAAAGTTATGGTAATAGAAGAAGGGCAAGAAGAAATAGATATAAAAATAGAAGGACAAGTTATAAAACAAGCGACAACATTTCAATAGGATCGATCAACACAGAATACAAGATGCAGAAATTAATAAAAGAATACAATAGAAAAAACCATGAAACTTTACTATACGATGAACAAAACAGTCATAAACAATAAAGGAATATCGATCAATTATAAATGTGAAACATGGGTGCTAAACCAAACACAGAAAAGCAGAATACAGTTGAAGTGAAATACTCAAGAAGAATCCCAGGCGTTACAAAGAGAGACGAAATTAGGAACACAGATATAAGAAGTCATCTAAGAATAGAATCAATCCTAGAATTCATAGAATACAGACAGCTGGGATGGTGGGGCATTTACAAAGAACGGAAAACACAAGACAGACTGAAAGATTATAGAGAGCAAAAATATTTGAAAATAGAAGAAAAGGAAGTCCAATACAAACATGAAATAAAACAGTTCCATATTTAAATATAAAGGGAAAACCTGGCTGGAGGCAAAAAAATGGCAAAAAACCAAAAATTTTGGAAAACCTACATAAGCATTTAGTTAAAGATACATACCCTGACACCAATTATTTGGTAAATAGAGTCCCGATTATATATACAGAGTAGCGAGAAAGTCTGGTACCAAGTCTTTTTCTTTGAAAATAATAATTATATAATTATCAAACTTCAGGTTTATGAAATAATTATCAAATTTTAGGGTTATGAACAGTATTGTATTTTCCGTTTTTAAGCAAAAAAAAACCAATACTACAATACCGTTTATAGCCACAAAATTTGATAATTGTATGTTAATTTTTTTCAAAGGAAATGACTTGGTGCCAGACTTTCTCGCTACCCTGTATATACTATTTATAACGGGCGAGTCATGAGAACCTGTATACAAAGTGTCTAGGAACTTAATAATAAAAATTCCGAAAAAATCAAATATTTTTTTAAAATAAGAGTGTTCATTTTGGAGTTTTATTGGGATAGCGTTTTTTTCCGCTTATTCTGAAAATGTTGTTAATAAAACGCGTTTGTTGTTACTTTTTTGTGTATGAATATTTTTGTTTTCAAAATACGTATGACTCAGTTTGGTGATTTTGTGTATTGAAGTGTGTATCGATTAACAACTTTTCCAATGATAAATCATAAGAAAACCTGGATAAAAACTTATGATGCTATCTTGATAACGCAGGTAATTGATTATTGGACATTGGTTACCAAATTTGACTACATTCGGCTGAAATACTAGCTACACATTTATCTGCATTTAGTTGTATCAAGGCACTTACTTTGATTTTTCGTCTTTTATTATTGGGCTCTTTCAATATTATTTTTGTCGAATCCCATTGAATTTTATGCCCCTCTTCCCAAGCATGTTTACAAATACCTGACTTAAAGAACTCCCTATCTTTGATATATATGTTCACTTATTCGGACTTTCAATGGTCTAGATGTTTCACCTAAATAGCATTTGTCGCATTCACAAGATATCTGATAATATGCAATTTTTTGAAGATTGTGGTTTGATTCCCAAAAATTAAGAGAAACCATTATTTTCATACTATGCTACTAGGCACAATCCACAACTAAATGTAGATTCGTTTATACATGATGTACGTTATTAATCACCAAAATTTTGGGGTATTTCCATGTATAGTTTTTAAATCAATTATATATAATCATAAGTTCCTATTTCCAAACTTCAAATGCCTGTAATTCCAAGTCAGAGAACTATTTGAATTTTTAACATCATTTCTACTTCATCTACCCGCTCCCGAATTTTTAAATTAAATTTTTGAATATCCTGTATAATTCCTACCTCGTATTGGGACACTGTTGAGAATTTCAAATGACCATTAATAAGTCTGCTACCGTTGTTCACTGATATATTCAGAAGTTCACGTCATCTTTCTAAAAAAACAGAATGTCCACCCTCATCACTTCACTCCTGTTTAATATTTGCTTCCAAGAGACTCCACATAATGAATGCAGATCTGCCTACGTATTATCCATTTGCGATACAGCCACCACCGGGAAGGACAAAATCCACATATACGGCAATCGATGACGTTTTGAGATAGATAAGTCTTTTGTTCACATTTTGGTTGTTATTAAGGGGAATCTATCGGCACCGATTTGAGAAAATATCGAAATATTTTTGGCAAAGAATTTTGAGGTAATGGATGTATTGAAAATTAAAAAAAATATATATCATGTAGATTAATGTTGAACTTAGAGTTCTCATCGACTAAAAACTTTGAAATGCTAACCAAATTTTGTTGAAAAAAATACGAATCATGAGGTAATTACACATATTAAGCAAAGTTTGAGCCCTTGTAAAGAACTAAATATGAATTAAATGGAAAAACTAATTGATAAGAAGTCTAATTTGATGCTTTATGAACACTATATAAAAATTTCAGAATCCTCAAATTACTCATGACCGTACAATTTCTTATTGAAATTCGGTTGCTACCACAAAAATATCGGATAAACATCCATCGCTCGCTTTTCTATCCTTCTATGACTGACATTGTCTCTCTGCTTCGGTAGTCGCGTGCCGTTCCATTATAGGCAGTGCAGTTGTGGATTTTATTACTGAATAAATACGAGAATCATCTTACTGATCTTACGTTATACCAATGAGTATGTTATGTTATTGTATGTTTTTTTTTATATAAAGCTGTTTAATTGTGTTTTATTTATTTTTATAATATGTAACTGTGACAGAATGACATATTTTTATGAATAGCGGATTATAAAACGAAGATAGTTATTCCCTTCCTATTTAATTTTTTCACTCAAAGTTCCAAAATACTTGCCCCTTGAGAAACTATTAATTTCAAATGCAACCATGCGGGATGGTTCTAGCTCTGATATGATTAACCTTTTCAAAAGCGCGTGATCCTTTAAAAATTCAAAATACTTTTTTGTATTTCAAGAAATATGTAAGTGTAACTACACCTATGGAAAGTAATAAAATTTGTTGATACACCGCACCGATCTCAGTTCAGTACTGACGAAGCTTATAGAGTAGTACGTGAACCAAAATCCGCTTGGACCGCTTGGCTACCTACATGTTGCGAAGCTTTCATATTTCTAATAAAATTTTCGTTATGTGAACTTAAACGTGAGGACGTAGGTAAACAAAAAAATATACAAAGCATAATTGTGCAAGGTCGAATTTGGTAGATGCCCCTTAAGAAGACTATGAAGCCAAATCTAGTATAACAGATATAGTAATTAAATTTGTTTTAACTTCAAAGTTCTTTATACACATATGTCCAAAAGTTTGGAATACGTACAAATAATATATCTACGCCTATGGTGGTTCAAAGACTGTTGTTGATATTTATTCTAGAGCGTTTTTTAATGAAAATTATCAAAAATTTGATTAGTTTTTGTAGCAATTCGGTCACATTAAACTGATTTTGGTATTTACACATTATTTCAGTTCAGATGATACCTCGAAGAAATCGTCTGGCATCTTACAAGTGGTATCTCCAGAGAAATTGTTAGGCTTAAAGGACTGAATATTTCACGGCAAACAATAACACGCAGACTAAATGCAGTAAAAGACCCTTACTATTCCAGTAAATAAAGGAAAAAAGTTAACATTATTTACGCCCTATTTTCATCTTCCGGTTGGAAGTTGCATTTGGTACCTCATTAAACATGAGACAAAGTACTGCATGAAAACGCGTGCGAGGGCGCAGAAAATGGCCCCAAAAGACCAGAAAAATAGGTTTTCAGTCAATATCTCCTGAAATATGGCAGTTAAAGATTTTTGGTTCCAACAAAAATTGAAGTTCAGTTAATTTTCTACAAAAATGGTCCTTATGATTTTTCTCGAAAATTTGACCGGTTTCGAGAAAAACGGCACCAAGCGCACCTCGAATAATGAGCTTCTGTGCTGTATGCCGGAGAGCACAGTCCGTGTATTTACACATCAGCGGGGGGGACAAATTATTCAATAACTTTGTGAAAAATGAATATTTTCTCATGATTCAAAGTTCATGTGAAAGAGGAATTCTGCTGCTATCATACCCTGTGAATTGAGTCACGCTTGACTCTTTTGGCCATATCGGAACACGGGTCAAACTTTCTGCTCCCGGGCAATTTTGACCTCGCCAGGAATTTGTTCCTATTTTTTTCGTATTGTACTAATTTACTCAAAATTTTCTTGATTATGGGTCCTCATAAGGTCCTTTGTCATCCCTGGAATTTGTATACCCTAATTTTTTTTTAATTTTCATTTAATCGTTGTTTATTGAATCCCAAATTTTTGCTGTTTTTGAAGCGCGGGGAAATTTTGTGAGCAACCATCAAATAAAAATTTATTTATGATTGTTCTCTATGATACATCATTTGAAAGCTAAGAATGTCTACTTTTCGATTGTGCAATTACTTTTTTTGACGAAGTCGTCCATTTTTTCAATAAAATTATAAAACGCGGGCTCAAGAAAAAAACGGTTTTTTCCTCCCTGCTCTTCATTTCTAACATTTTAACACCTTAACTAGTGTAATGGGGGAATTCCCACCTTTCCATCGATGTATATAAGTCATACCTTTGATACCCCGGGAAAAAAACAGTATATCTAAATGTAGACGCTATAATTTATTACTTTCGTTCCTCCGTCGTTCGCCGCGCGTGTGCTCTACGCGGCGCTCGTGTCGTCTGCTTAGCTATTTGTGGTTCGTGTGAGTCACGCCAGTGTTCGAGTTATAAAGACAGCGATAATATGTTATCCCAAGAGGTAGAATTAGAGGAAACTGTAGACTCAGAAGAAGTTGTTGACGGGGTAGAGCTAGCGGGAGCTCTAGACCCAGAAGAAGTTCTTGACCAAGAATCAGATGATGACTGCTTACGAACAGATTTATGTCATAATTGCAATGTATTTTTAAATACTTTTTTCATCAATTCACGGACAATTAACCCGCGAATCTCTTGTACTTTTGTTAAAAATTTTCTATGTAATATTTTAGTCTATAATGTATTTTATTCTTGTATCATTATATTGGGTTCTCCCGTTGATAAATAAATAAATAAATAAAAAATATATGAAACATGGAGAACGTTTATAACTCGTTATTCCAAAAACCTCAATCAGTCTGGTTGCAAAAAAATTTGCAAAAACTTGCGGAGAATCTGCAAGAAATTGTTGCTGAATATTATGGGTAAATATTCTTCACTTTTGAGGCATTTTCAGTTTTCCTTACCAAAAGCCTAATGAACTTAAGTTTTTTGCCACATGTGCAAAGCTGATTGTTGCTAGATTCAGGTCCACTGGTGAGGTCCATCTCGCTAGAATTAATCCTATAGCCCGTTTTCTTAATAAGTATCTCTTGAGGCCTCATCTGAGAGGAAAACAAGACCCTCGGAAACATAAATATCCATCAAAAGTGTCTGGTTACAGGGTTTCTCATTTATGGCACCGAGGATTTTCCCAATCTGTAAAATGTGGTGGCGCCATCTACAATTGGTTTCCACAATCCAAAACAATAGAAATAATGGATTTCCAACACCCCCAGCTCAAATTTTGTACAAAACTTGCATATTTCACAAGTCTCAAAATTTCCGGTATTTCAACCCGATTTTTTTGCAGAAAATATTAATGTAGCGAAAAAGATCATAAGAACCATTTTTGTAGAAAATGACCTGAACTTCAATTTTTATTCGAACCGAAAATCTCTAACTGCCATATTTTAGGAGATATTGGCTGAAAACCTATTTTCCTGGTCTTTTGGGGCCATTTTCTCCGCCCTCGCACGCGTTTTCATGCAGAACTTTGTCTCATGTTTAATGATGTACCAAATGCAACTTCCAACCGGAAGATGAAAACAGGGCGTCATTGATGTTAACTTTGCCTTTTTTTCCTCCTTCATTTACTGGACTATACGTGTTCCCAAACCAACCTATCAATGCAAAATTGTAAGGTTGCAATGGGCTCGAGAAATTACACATCATGGTCCCAGCTGGAATAACGTGATGTTCTCTGATGAATTAAAAATTGGCTTGGTTTGTGATTCGCGAAGAACACTAGTTTGGAGAGCCTCAGGATGATAAGCCCGACTAGAAACAGCCCAACTGCGTGTACCGCATTTGAAATTTGTAGGAGGGAGTATTATGGTTTGGAGTGGTATTATGAGTGGCACACAGACGCCTCTACTGGTTCTGGAGAGGAACTGGTACTGTATACATCGAGGTTTTAAATTCTGTCGTGAGTCTATTCCGAGGGGTAGTAGGTGGAAGATTTGTATTTATGCATGACAACGCACCTCCACATCGAACAGCAGCAGTACAAAATTTTCTGGAAGGAGGAGGAATATCCACAATATGGTGGCCCTCAAATTTCCCTGACATGAACGTCATTGAACATACCTGGGACATACTCAAAACACGCATTAAGAAGTGAAACAATCCTCCTATTACATTACGAGAACTAAAAGTTGCTGCTCGTGAAGAATGGGAGAGAATTTCGCAAGCCCAGCTCGACTATTAAAGGCTTGCACACATTGACACGAATTAATACGCCGCGATAACGAAGCGAATATTTCGCGACATAGGCGGTATCAAAATTCGTCTCTCCTATCACATTTGTGCGAATATTCGCGACATAGCCAGTAACAAAATTCGTCTTTCTCCTATAACATTTTCGCGAAAATTTCATAAGATATATTTTTTTGATATCTGAAAAAATGGATTCTTCAAGTTCTGAAGAAGAAGCAATACTATTATTGGCCACCTCAGAGGATGAGGAAGTTGAAAGGTGAGGGATTTTGATAATTTTTTGTTGAATATAACACGGGTTGAGAACCAGAAGGTTCTAAGTGGCATTTTAAATTTTTGGAACTTTAGTTCTTTACGCCAGGTTATGTTTGAGCGGCCAGGGGTCGCGACGCAAAAGATCTGACCGTTACGCGTTACGTTACGCTGCGTTATGTTACATTGCTTCGTTATGTGCCTTGCTTTTGTGTGCTTGTGCCTCCTTAGTCGTTTACGAAGTAGCGATTCATAATAATAAATATGCTCCTACCCGGATTCGAACCCGGGCCGCCCGCGTTCAATGCGAGCATTCTAACCACTGAACCACCGATGCTATATTGAAATTCTATGCAAAGCTGGTATTCGCATTGCTGGTGATCTACTTGAATTTGTTGGGATACATTTTTACTATCATTTCCATAATTTTTTGTGCGCGATTAAGGGGTCTAGCACATTTACTTTTCGAAATACAGGGCATATTTTGAAAGAAATTGTAGTTTGTGCAACTAGTGTGGATATGATGGCCATATCGTACGAGGACGAAGTTTGAGCACGACGCCGTAGGCGGAGTGCTCAATCGTTCAAGTGCGATATGGACGATCCACACGAGTCGAACAGCATATTTTTTCTACGACCCACTAAAGAAAAAATCTAGAAAATAAAAATTTTTATAAACTGTAATATAACTTCAAATTAAATATTTTACAATTCAATTTTATGTTTCCACTAATTTTGTGGTAAACGTACAGTTCTTGAATGTCCAATTTGTATAATGCTACGGTTTCATTTTTTAAATATACGATGCTGTTATTAGTAGATGTTGCCAGTCGGACTCCCTCATGAATTATTTAAAAATAAAATTAACAATAAAAAAAATCTTCCTCAGGGGAAATTTAACCCGGGTCTACTGCGTGAGAGTCTGGTATGCTTACTACTCAACCACCAAAGAATATGCAAATCGTTTATCTATAACGTCAGATGTATTACATAATTTTTGCTTAAAAGGAACTAAAGTTCCTACCGTGTGTCCCGCGACACGTTCTACCTTTTTTTGATGTTTTAACGCTATTTGACTGCTTAATTATGCTCTGAAATAAAAATTACTGAATTGATGATAATTACTAATATACCTATTCACCCATAATAAAGCACTACTTAGAATAAATTAAAGTTTCTCGTCTCGATTTTATTACCTATCAAATTTTCTTTTTGCCTTTCTGTAAAATTTGGTGATTGTCACCCATAACTTATCTTTCTTTCTTATATTTTTGTAATCTTCAATTGCTAAAATCGTATAAAATCGGATATTTCTTCATAAACTCTATTAATATTTCAGTGGTAGACATCTTTGCTTCGCAACGAAAACGATAGAAAACGCGGCTGGTCGCGAGATAAATAAAATTCGCTGCAGTTTCGTTGTCGTCAAGCGAAATTTTCGCGCCGTTTTGTTGCTCCTCGTATACGCCGAAGACCTCGAGTCGACGAATATTTCGCGAGGCGAAAATTTCGCCGTCGCGCCGAATTATTCGCGCCAGTGTGGGCATTCCTTTAATCGACAGCATGCCAAATCGCATACAGTCATGCATACAGGCCAAAGGAGGAAATACTGATCATTTATTTTATGAGAAAATATTTTTTTCTATACTTATTATATTTTAAATGTAAGTGGTAGATTGTAAATTTTTCACTCCAAAAGAATAAACCATTTTTTGCATATTGTTTATCTGTCTTTGGGATTTGTTTGGTATTGGTGGTACTTGTAGCAAAATGATGTTTAATTATTCGAAAAAATTTTCATATGAAATTTAAAAAAAAATATGAGATCTTCCAATATTCCAAACTTCTGGACATATGTGTAGGTATATTCACTTTTGTACGAGTTATGCTTTTTGATATAATGCAAAATTAATAATGTATAATCTAGTAGATGAATGTCTTTATAAAATATTTTCAATGTCAAAATGATATGTTGAGACCAAAACTTGTGTAGGTAATAATGTGTGTAAAGGCTGGTCTATCTTTAATACGTCAACCAACTACTATAGTTTATTTACGATTATTTTTTTCACTTGTCAAAATCTGACATTTTGGTGGTTTTAACCAGTAGCAATACATTATTCTAGCCAATCATTCGGTATTATACTGATAATTCTGCTTCCTCATCGATAAAACCTTGTTTACATTGAAACGTCAAAATTTTACTTTACATTTGTCATTATTGACAACTAAAAGTGCTTCGAAGTTTATTGAAAAATGAACACAAACCGATTCAGTGCCATCACCCAAGAGAATGTTGAACATTTAATACATTTAAATACATTTTAAATCGTTGAAAAAAATAATCTTCCCAAATACAACTCGCTCTTCAAATTTTATCACATAATTTTTTATTTTCATCACTCAAACTTGTTTATTTTGAGGCAAAAACATTCAAACAAACCGAATTTAGATAAAATCCCGCGTCCTAACGGACTCGTGATTTTATCAATCGGTTTGTTTTCATATTTTTGCCAAATAAACAAGTTTTCGTGGAAAAGAAAAAATTATCGATAAAATTTGAAGCTCTCGTGGTATTACCTTTGATAAAAAGACGAAGACGTTGCAAAACAAAATATTGTGATGTTGCCAAGCTGTAGTTTTTTTCTTTACTTAACATAAACTAGAAAAGACAATCTGATGTAAGATTCACAGCTCTTAATAATAATGAATACAAATAGCGAATACTATTACTCACGTCTCCCACAGCAGCAAGCGGACACCATTGACATTTACTGTTCGGTTGCTTCGGCATTTTATTAACTACACACTGCAGATTTGCCTGAATAATTAGTTATGAAATTATTATTTTTTAATCTTAAAGAAGCAATGAATTTAAAAGCACCAAATTAGACGATAATCGAATGTCAATAAACGTCAAAACAAAAAGGGGAATTTCACCAGTTGATCTGACAACTTGTTGAAGTTTCGCGAACGCTTTAGTTGTGAATTGCCTGGCTGTTGGGGATATATTGTATTTACGGTTGGTAAGTTAATATTTATTTTGATAAGCAGGAAAGTAACTAAAAATGACATCATCGTCTCTTTATCGTGAAAATCCTATAGGACCATAATGTTCCGCATCCAAATTTCTATAAATGAACATGGACACTCAACTAGAATAGTTTCCATATTTAATGGTATGTCTCATGCAATGCAAATTGGTTGTACAGTTCAGTTTTTCAAACGTAATTTAATCGATTATTGGATGTATACCTTAGATTAAAATTGGAGAGGCTCTTTGTCCTATCCCACTGCGACCTTTGCAGATATATTGTGGTTCTTCCTATATTTAGAGCTCGATATCTAGCTTTATTCTTTTTATTAGACTCATTAGCCTGGATACCGCATCCCTTGCGTAGCTCTCTGCCCTCGGTTTTTCTTCTCCAAGTAAGTGAAACCGCACCCTTGCTAGGCCTTCGCACTCACAGAATATGTGCTCTGCGGTTTCGTCTTCTTCCTGGCAGAACCTGCATAGGCTGTTATCTGCTAGACCAATTGTGTGCATATGTTTCCACAGCCTACAATGTCCGGTCAGCATTCCATGTATACCTTCCTATTCCAGAAACATTGGTCCAATTTCTCTGTGTCTGTCAGCATCCATTCCACACATCAACCATTTTGGATCTTTATATGGTCTTAAAAGATCTGTCCATAGTACTTTTGTAAAAATATATACGATAGTTTTTGTCACCACATTAAAATATACGTTTGCTTCAGATACTATCGCGCCAATTCTGTCCGTATCAACACCAGTCCATCAACAGGGTGCGACGCAACTTGTGCTCATACTCACTTTTGCGCAATCACCAGAGTGGACTACGAAGAATTTCACCAATGCATGCAGACAGCTCCAAGCGCTCTATCTGCTTCAAGATCATTTACGTCGCGCCCAATTGTTCTTCTAGTCCTTTTTGTGAGTGTTGTGATAAACTTATTAGTGTGATAACTTAATTTTTAGTGTAGCGGTTGATATTTTTGTAATTATATGGGACAATAAATACACATTCGCGCGGTGAATAGTATGAGTAAAAAGGAATGGACGCTAAAAGGTCAATTTCATAGGTTTTCCAAACACTCAAGTTTATATTAAGTTTATCAAATTATTGTTCAGATATTTTGATTTCTTCTACCTAGTTCCTGAGGATAGTATTGAAGATTCGTAGTTTTTCATGATGTCCATAGGCTTTAGTTCAGGAAATTTTTATCTGCCATTTCATATTCTCCCAGGTGTTCTGCCCTGGTATCCTATAGTGCTATAGAAATGTATCCTGTTAGGGCTCCTGTCAAATCTGTGAGAGGATACTGACTCTGGTTCATAGATTTTTTCGATGTTTGCTCAATTTTTTCATGCTTTCATATTTGATTGTCCAGTTCATAAGTTCAAAAACATGTTGTGAACTAATCTAGTTTTGAGTATATTTTGGCAAATACATCTGAAGCTGCGCTGCATTGGTAAGAGGTGAGGAAACATGGCTGATTTCTGTCATGAACGTATCAATGGCGTACGGTTTTTTATAAAAATATTCAAAAAAATGCATGATTATGATTATGTGCACATAGAAACACTATCCAAAATCTTGAAGAATTTCATCAAAACTGAACAAAAAAATGAAAAAAAAACTAAGGCAGGCGTCGTACTGACAATACCATCGCCACTGATAAGCTGAAAATCTGATAATTAGTGGTTTATTTTCCAATTTTTGTTATTACATACTTAGCACTTTAGCTTTTTCATAGTTAAACGTGGCAATATCGAATGCTTTCGTCCGCCCTCCTTTCACAGCTTCAGATAAGTTAGTCAAAATATATGTTTGGTGTTGGAAAACCTTTGAAAATTCACCTTCTGAAAACACCCAAAATTATTTTCACAAAAGTGATCCTAGGTAGAAAAATTTTATACGGGATTTGTGAATACTCTTGAACTACACACGAATTCAATATTTATGTAAAATATTTTTGTATATACTGAAAAAGTTTAAATGAATTAGTTTAAATTATTGAAAAAAAAGTATACTTATATAATATATTATATTATGTCTCAGTGTCAACCAACCGGTTTTTGAATTTTTTCGATAAAAAGTTATGCTTTTAATGTATATATATTTATCATATTAAAACTAATGTACTCAATACGTGTCTATCATCGCTAAAACCAAAAATGTGTTTACGTTTCTCTAAGATCCATCAAAATCTCAACTATTCAAGAAATGATTGATATGGCAAAATATTTTCCAATAATTCGCACAATTTCATCAACTAACATTCTCACCTTTCTTCTTTTCAACTAATAATACTTTTTTTATTTTTTCAATATTCATATAACGTGTCCAAACTTGGTACGTTCTCTAAGAATGCCGTTCCACAACTGCAAAGTTTATATGAAAACTAGGCTGGAAATTATTACCAATTCCGTAGAGCAACCGTTGAATTGAGGAATCTCATCCACAAGTTGAAAAATTGGGTTTTAATGGAACTAATTATGATTTTATTATACGAAATCAATGACAGACCAAGACATTTTCAACTCCACTGAGACTAGAACAACTAGAATCTACTTGGAAAGCCAAAATATAATAGATGGGGCAGCATGTATTGACCTCCATCAATTAAATCGCTATAGTCTACAGGGTGTTACAGATAAACGGTGAGCTTTTTAATTAATGGAAATATTGCATGAGGCTGAAACTGGCAAGATCATGTTCTGTACTTTTTGAATCGAGGAACCTCAAGAAGCAATTATTTGTAACAATGTGAAATTTCACAGAAAATGTTAATAGTTATTTATGTATCAAGGGTATAAATAGATGTTTATGCCCTGAGGGCGACGTCTTACGAAGCCGAGTGCCTCTGGCCCGAGGGTTTGTAAGTCGCCCGAGGGGATACACATTTGTTTATGCCTGCGGTACATACAAACTTTTATGTCATACTAGTTCGTTATTGTAATCCAATCTCAATACAAATCAGTGTTTTAAAAAATCCGGTTTGAATTAATAGGTGAATGTTGGCAAACGTGAATGTCATAATATCACAATAAATTTTATATGACTCGCACTGCTGTGTATCAACTCAAAATTAGGCTATTTTCAGAAATCACAGAAAACTGATCACTCCCTTGTTGTTAAAGATAATAAAAAAGTGAACACTGTAATAAGATTATTGACAGAATTAAGGTATTTCTGTATTTATGGATTGTTTCAAAGATTACAGGTTACCAAGAAATTTCCAATTTTTGAGTTAATACTGTATTGTCCGAGCAAATTTTTAAAAATCATGAATTATTTTCAGTTGTGTAGTTATAAGTGAGATATTTTGACTCACCACAATTTACTTGGATTTGTTTTTGTATGATTTCGGTAAATTTTTTGAGCTGTTAAATAACTTCACATTATAGCACATTATTATTTTAGGCTTAGGATGTAAATAAAGCCATATAATAAAGACAAATAATGTATTTATCAAAGGAAATTACTAAAAACTTAGTTACTTATACAATATTCAAAAACGATATTCAAAAACGTGACACAAACATGCTGGACTAATTTAAATGAAGAAATAACAAAATATACCTTCTTAAACAACACCAAAACAAGAAAAAAGTATCTAAATCTTTCATGTCTGTTTTTTATTTTGAGTTAGAGGTATCTTGCTTGTGTATGCTGGTGTCGAACCAATAGAAAATGACGTCGATTGGTTTCCAGACCGTCGCGAATTAAGCACAAAAACAGACAAGACAATTTTCATCTTCATAAGAATTCTTATAGAAAAATGTGACGGATGTTCTTTTTTAACACGAAGTACCTTAATATCATGCCATTTCACTTGGTTTCTTTCCTCGTTCACATTAAAATTACTACCCCACTGTTCTTGAAGTAGTTTAAGATCAACAAATTTATCGTGGGTCATGTTAATAACTTTTTAAGGTTGCCCGGTCTTTTAAGCTATCTAAATTTAAGGTGGCATATTGATGCGGGACATAGATAGGTCCAGATGAACAGGAGCTGCTTGCAGAAGGACTACTTCACTGTCTCGTGGCTGCACTCTGCAGTGAACTGGAAACTCATGTTGACCCAATAATGAAATGAGGGTCGCAGTCCGAATCGTCAAAATCACTCTGATCACTGTGCAGAGGTAAAATGTAATATTTTCTTTGGTTGGATTCAATATTTTGTTCGTTAATGTTGTTTTCCTTGTCCTTCTCATCGATGGACGTAGTTTTGGTCGCCATATTATCTACTAGAAGCCGCCCACCGCTCATACTACAAATAAAATGTATTTATGAAGTGAACCAAAAATTTCTTGTCACCTTTAATGTAGTAACTCAAAATTATTTTTTTAATCATAGAGGAATATTTTTATTTTGACTTTAACCCAACAGTTTGAACGTGTGATTTTAAATACTATTAGAAAGAAAGATATATTTTTGAAATTTTAATAAATTACCACGAAAAACTAGTAAACAGAAATTCTTCAACAAAACTGTATCCACTCTAAAACTAGTTACTAAACCAACAAGAAGGTCGTTAGTTAAAATATTACTTGAAATCGGTGTTTTGTTAATGAACAATAGTGTAACAACTCGAAATATACCTAGTTCATACTTCTTGGGTTTGAATCAACAATAATGTATTAGTAGTAAATGATACTTAAATTTTCACATACCTGCTCAGTCAATACCGTTGCAATTCAAAATAATGCGGTCTAAACGAAGAGCGACACGCGCTCACCACTCGAATTTCAGCCCTAACTAAAGATGATGCATTGTTGTACGGGGGGGGAAACAGTCAGTCAACCATCATGAGTGACTTATAACGCCATCTTTTGGTTGTTTCTTGGACTTTTCAAACGACGGTTTTATTGCCGCGTAGGGAATTAAATTTTACGTTTGAGAAATGAGTTATCTCATATTTATCCTATTTTGAGTTGATACAGTCTTGTAACAGCAGTGCGATGTGTCAAAGTTAGAAGTCAAAATGAACGAAGATTTTGGAATTCCTGACGAAATTATTGGAAAAGCAAAGAAAGCAACTGTAAATCTGTTGCCAAAAAAGTCTAAAGAAGCTTACCACATGGTTATTAAATAAGTTTAACAAAAAATTATTTCTCTTTATGCCCGCACGGGCATTAGATAGTTGGTAACTAAGCAATAAAAACACAATAATGAACTAGTATGACAAAAAAAATAACGAGATATGAAATTTCACAAAAATTGTTATAGATTTTATACGAATGATGGAAATTTGATAAAACTCACTTTCGGTATTATCGGCATCTAAACTGTTGAAAAAGTAAATATAAAATATTTTGATTGGCGATCGATATTGTTATTTGTGCAAGCTGGTATAAAGCACTCTTTGAGCGTTTTGGAAACACGAAAGCGAAACAAAAACAAACAACAGCAATAACAAAGAGAATATCAATATCGATTTCAAGGTTAGATAGGATGTGAAAATTAAAAAACCAGGAAAGCAAACCTTACAAATCCTACGGAAATAGCGGTGGGTCATTTTCAAGGTCGGAGGCTCTTCGACGTCACGAAAGAGGGAAGAGTGACATCACGCTCAAGGAGCACGCTTTCTTTCCGCACTTTTGATAATTTTCTTAGGATAGAAATCCAGCTCCAGAAAAAATACGGCAATTAAGCCCTTTAGCAACCGTTTTACAAATTTAAAATGAAATTCTTGCAGTTTTTCCTTATAAATATCAACTAATTTTGAACAACAAAACCCAAACATCAATGTATTGATTTTCCAAATACCACACTAATCCCGGCTCCTTTAGAGTTTATAATTTTTTAATAGTTTGTAACAAGTTGTGCGGATTGAAGATAATCATTAAATTCGTCAGAATATTTCAGTAGGTAACAAATTTCCTGAACGGTTGTCAATTTATTTCTTGATTAGTTAGTGAAATACTGGTCTGGTATATATTTAATAGCTGATCATTAATAAATAAACTTCAGAGGTAATTATGTTAAGACAAAAGTAAATTGAAGCTCATTAATATATCAAAACAATATTTTGGCACTTCTTCCATGGATATAAAATGATACAATATCGTAATGGGAACTCATGTATCAGAAAATATAGTTACTACCGCCAAAATGAATTACAGAAGCTAAAACATGTGTTCGTCGCCCTTGTCAACTTTTTACTTTGAAGCCCAATTTTATATGATGAATAGCAATTGGATCTTGATGAATTAAACGGCGTTAATAGACCAAGGAGAATGTATTAATGGAATCAACCATTGGAACATGTGGAAAGTATAACAGATTTACAGCATTACTTCTTGGGGAAAAAAGCAAAGCGACCGAAAAACTTACGTTTGACGTTTTTTAAATACAGTGTCAAATACGTAGCTTCCTTTCCATAAAAATTAATCTGCAATATAGAATTGGAATTGAAGGATTATAAAGTATTATATTATAGTTTCCTGTAATATTGTCAGAAGTAATACTATACTACTTCAAAATAATCAGGTTATACATCCAGAACTTGTTGCATATATAATTACAAAGAGTGTCAGTACAATATTTTGTATACAATGGTTCCCGAAAGTAGATGGAGATAATATAGCCCCCTAACAAATACATTATTCTTCTCATCTAGACATAGTGATAGTGAATTATGCTGTACCGGGTGGTCTAATAAGCCGATCTCTCGGCTATATATCAGAAACTATTCATGTTATAACTTTAGGAAAAAAAATTCCTCGGGAAAAGTGGACAAGAGAAATTGCTGGAAATGACTTTTAAGTTTTTAGGTTAACCGCTAGGGGGCGTAACCTGTGAAGAAAAATTTAAAAGCCAGTTTTTTGTGAAATATGCCCAATTTTACCCAGTGTTAAATAAGTAAACGAAAAAAAGGCCTAAATTTCGCACAAATTTATTCGAGTACTTTTTATTCTATTATTCCAAATAAAGGGTGGGGGAAAGTGGGAAAGTGTTTGTGGATGAATACCTATAACTTTGGTTTGAATCAACTGATTTTAACGAAATTACTGTCAATAGAAAGAGTGTAGATGAATTAATTCTATCTACTATAAAACAATGGAATTTAGTTTCAATTGTCATAGGTAGAGGGTACTTTCGAATGGAAAAAATCAAAATTTGTTTTCCCTAAGAATGTTCAATGGAAACACCTAATTATTGTGAATTATAATGGAACTGGATTAAATTCTCAACAAAATGGAGCAAACCGCATGTTTGTCAAGATATAAATAAAAACGCGTAAACATAAGTAAGTATAGTATTGACTCACTTTGTATTAAATATGTAAAAGAAAGATCATACGTAAATTTCGATCATTAAGACTTGATGTCCAATTAAATGCTGTTTCAATCTCAGGTTACTGCAATTGTTCAATCTGCTAGAAGAACAACCGCATATCATGTCAAAAATTTTGTGTGCAGACGAGACTATGCTTAAAAGTGTGGGTGGTGTTAATCTGCATAATAAGCATTATTTATCTGAAGAAAATCCGCACTGGGTAGAGGAAGTGCAGCTTCAAGGTAGATGGAGTCTTAATGTTTTGGTGTCGTATAGTTGACGGAAATATCGCAGGTTCATATTTCTTGGAACTTCAAATGGCGATACAAATCTGGATCTTATGGATAATTGGTTGTCAGTTTTATTGAAACATATTTCCTTACAAACATGAGGTATGATATTACAGCATGACGGGTGTCCTGCGCACTTTTCCAGACGAATTAGAGATTATTTAAATAATGTAAGCTCTCCAAATGGGTGGATTGGAAGGGTAAGTATATTTTCAGGTCCAGCTAGATCTGTCCAGCTTGATATGTCTGGACTTTTATCTGTGGGGAAGATTGGAGGAATTAGCGTACCAAACACATCAACCATGCGAGACGACATGCAACAGCGCATTAGAAACGCTATAAATAAATAGTATATCAACAGCTGCAATTTAAGCAACAGATATGTCAAAGCGTGCTAGATTACATATTTGTGTGGATTTTTTGAGAAAACAAATTTTTTCCATTCGAAAGTACCCTCTACCTATAACAATTGAAACTAAATTTCATTGTTTCATAGTAGATGTAATTAATTCATCTACACTCTTTCTATTGACACTAATTTCGTTAAAATCGGTTGATTCCAACCAAAGATATAGGTATTCATCCACAAACACTTTCCCACTTTCCCCCACCCTTTATTTGGAAAAATAGAATAAAAAGTAATTGAGCAAATTTGTGCGAGATTCGGGCCTTCTTTTAGTTTACTTATTTGACACTGTGTATAATTGGGCATATTTCACAAAAAACTGGTTTTTAAATTTTTCTTCACAGGTTAACCTAGAAACTTGAAAGTAATTTCTAACAATTTCTCTTGTCCACATTTCCTATTGAGTTTTTTTCCTAAAGTTATAACATGAATAGTTTCTGATATATAGTCGAGATATCGGCTTATTGGACCACCCGGTATAGTGTCATTTTTATGTTAAAATAAGTGTCATCAAGTATCAATATATTTCTAGCTTCCAAAGTTTATCTGTTAATAAGAAGTTAATTTACTAGACTCTTTTTAAAATGTATATAAAATCCTGCCAAAAATTATTAAATAGTAACAAAATTTGAAGAAAATAAAAAATATTTTTCACACTTTTTGTTTGGGTCAAACGTAAAAAATACCAATCTTTACGCATGTTTTATTTATTTGAAGTATTTCTGCTATTGTAGTTAAATACAGGTTTGGAACACCAGTATTGATTTCACAGCTAAAATTATGTATATTTATAGCTAAAAAATGACCAAAAATGATTATGCTATTGAAAATAAATTGTTAAAATTCTAACTGTATAAAGTTTTCTCAAAATTGAATTAACATGTTTTTTTCTATTGTAAATTTTAATTTTGTTAAATTTATTGGTCTATCCTATAGTGATTTTGGACTATTCGATTTTAATAGGATTGAACGAGTTGGTTGAAGTAAACTTTTCGCTTTATTCAAGCAACAAAGTGTATCCCTCCATTACTTCACAGCGAACTGGAAAAATATAGAAAACGACATAACATCTGGAATAACTTGGATGCGAACCTCATAGACCAAGATTCCATCCTTGTACTAGCTAAGCTAAACATCCCAAACTTACTAGTGAGTATGAGCATGAGGGTATGGTGGCATTACCTTATGATAAGAAGAAAATATTTGAAGTTGTCACTACCGTACCCTAGCTTTGCTGTTTTATCTGTCAATGTTCACTATGAGGAAAGATCTGGAAACCATTCTTAAGTGAAACTTTTATTGTTAACACCTGACCATGAAATTTTGAGAAATCCAAAAGCTTAGTTTTGTTATGTGCATTTGGTCTTGGTCTTGAATTTGCAAAATCGCAAGACATCGAGACCAAAACTGATTCTGCTAATTATTAGAAACTATGATTGAGAGTATGAATATTTGTTTTCATTGTTGAACAATTTAATGAAAAGTTTACTTCACACATGAATTACGAAGATCGAAATTGATTAAGATGTATTTAAAAGAAATTTGGTAATATAAATTTAAAGCGAAAAATAAAATTCTTTCAATCACCCCCCACATAATTACTGATATATATATATCTATATATATATATATATAATATACGTGTTTTAAAGCAGCTGTCAGGTAATAAGAACGAGAAAAAGGTAATCCACTGAAGTGTTGAATGCTGTATACAGGGTGTCGCAGGAGTTCGTACCAAAAACTTGGGAGGTGATAGAAAGGCTAAAAATAATGATGGTATTTGATATAAAATTTTTTCTTCACGCCCTTCGTTAACGAACTATAGGGCTCTAAAGTTGGGAATGACAAATGGTTTTTTATTTACAACTATTAAATGGCTGATTGGAAATTACTCTTATTTCAACCGTTAGTGAACATTATACTTGCACACTTTTTGGCGTGATATTCAAGTCTACAACATGCTTCTGAACTCAAGTACCGACTAAGTTTAAAGGTGGATGCGCCATTTTTTTTGTAAGTAAAACTTTTTTCAGTTATAAATGCAACAATTGGCTTTTGTGAACATTTTTAGAGATATCAAGTCCTCTTGTGACATCTCGATAACATTAACGGTTTAAGAGATACGGGCAATTTTATGTCGCACTTCACACCTATTGGCGCATTCACATTTATTTTGAATGTACAGTAGAAACGGTGAATCTTTTCCATCACGTGACTGTTACGTCAGCAACAATATTCATATAAATCAAATCAAAACTTCTGTCAACTCGATAGAAATAATCGTTATGACTAATATTCCAAACGTCGGCCTTCTACGAATTGGCTACTAAGCAAGAAATTTAATTTTCTAATTGTAATTATCTGATTAACATCTCGACATCATTATTGAAACTATCGATATACTGGGTGAATAAGTTACAAAGTCCAAACTTAATATCAACCATGCTGGCTTATTAGTAGAGAGCTAATTTTTGTAGGATGTCTTGGATTTTATATAAGTATTTACAATTAGTAGTTCATAAAACTGACGTAATATTTATTCTACTGACTCTAAAAATCTTTAAAATTACAGTTTGTGAACTGGGGCAATAAATCACATGGAATCCGTTCCATATTAAAAATAAAAAATATAGATGTCCACAACAGACATCAAAATAATATTGAAACACAGACAAGCAATAGAAAATTTCTAAGTGAAACCCAAGGCCCCATATATGTAATTAGTGCCTGGTCCTTTACATCAGCAGTTATTAACAAATAAGTAAAAGAAAACTACAAAAATAATAATGATTTATTGCTTCTGAAACACAATATGTTTACAACAATGAGTACAAGGGAGTTATATATTATTCTTATTACAAATCCTTCTTTAAAGTTCATCCGTTCCGGAATCTGAGCTGTCTTTACCAGTATTTATTATCACTGGTTCTATATGTATTTCCAGCAAATTTCGGTCTTGAGTAAATCAGTCTTTGATTATTATAACCATCAATAAGTACTGAAATGAGCATTTTAATATACCCGTCCCACGGTAATTTGGGTATTATGAAATGTCAAAAATTTACAAGTTGATAATGAATTAAATTCGTACTTACCAATGTCAAATGGAATAAAAAGTTAAATTAATCCTCACAAGAAATGATTTTAACAATAAATACACTTTTAACCCAAAAAATCGCTAAAAACAATACAGCAAATTAATCTCGCATAACCTCAAATGCGGTAATGTCAAATTCAACTTTTAGCACGAGCAGTTATTCGCGTTACATCTATAATATCGTTGTCTCTTTTTACGATTATTACGGCAAATTTGAAGAAACTATAACGTATGTCCTGTTGTTAGTCTTGTGAAGAAGACAATCGATCGTATGTTGTTATGTTTGATTTATATTGACAGAAAGAGATAGTATGTAGAAAATATGTGTTGTATGAATCGTAGATTGGGTCACGTGATGGAAAAGATTCACCGTTTCTACTGTACGATTACAGGAAGCATCCTGCATTATTAGCAAATTATTGATAAATGTAAATATTACGTCAGTTTTATGAACTACTAATTGTAAATACTTATATAAAATCCAAGACATCCTACAAAAATTAGCTCTCTACTAATAAGCCAGCATGGTTGATATTAATTTTGGACTCTGTAACTTATTCACCCAGTATATCGATAGTTTCAATAATGATGTCGAGATGTTAACCAGATAATTACAATTAGAAAATTAAATTTCTTGCTTAGTAGCCAATTCGTAAAAGGCCGACGTTTAGAATATTAGTCATAACGATTATTTCTATCGAGTTGACAGAAGTTTTGATTTGATTTATATGAATATTGTTGCTGACGTAACAGTCACGTGATGGAAAAGATTCACCGTTTCTACTGTACATTCAAAATAAATGTGAATGCGCCAATAGGTGTGAAGTGCGACATAAAATTTCCCTTATCTCTTAAACCGTTAATGTTATCGAGATGTCATGAGAGGACTTGATATCTCTAAAAATGTTCACAAAAGCCAATTGTTGCATTTATAACTGAAATAAATTTTACTTAACAAAAAAATGGCGCATCTACCATTAAACTTAGTCGGTACCTGAGTTCACAAGTTTGTTGTTGACTTGTATACCACGCCAAAAAGTTTGCAATTATGGTGGTTATCAAGGGTTGAAATATTACTAATTTCCAATCAGTCATTTAATAATTGTAAATAAAAAACCATTTTCCATTCCCAACTTTAGAGCCCTATAGTTCGTTAACGAAAGGCGTGAAGAAAAAATTTTATATGAAATACTATCATTATTTTTAGTCTTCCTATCACCTCCCAAGTTTTTGGTACGAACTCCTGGGACACCCTGTATATCATAAACTTTTTAATGGAGTTTGTTTTGTTTGGTAGACAAGCTAGCCTTATTTGAAAAAAAATTAATAATAATAATTATGGCAATTTTTGAAAGGGTTGCCTGAGCAAATCATCTTATTTCATTCAAGAAAATATTATATTTATCTGGTCGATGAAGGTCGACCTTATTATACAAATCGCGGAAAGTCTATTCGATCCATGCGATTTACACAAGTACGACAAGGAAAATATGAGCAAAACTACTTGAAAGAGAGAGAGAGAAGAATAATTGTTCGCAGTTAGCGTTGAGAGTGTTTTCAGTTCCAGCTACCAATCTGATATGAAAGCAGCGTTGCCAGTTTAAAATGTTTGGTACTTTCTAAGGAATAATCATATTATTTTGCATTTAACTCTTAATACGGGATAACGCCGTATTTATTGGGAGAAGTTCGAGATTGGTAATTTTATTGACTTTTGAAAAATATGTGAGATCAACACAGATAAGAATAAAATAAAATGGTTCAAGAGAATAAATGGACAAACTACAATCTGCAATGAATAAAATTCATACACTGCCTTCGATTTAACAATTATTGGTATTTAACATTTTTGCCGACAAAAATAGGGAATAACTTTTACAGATAAATACATTTGGCAACAGCCGACTGCGCGCAATCATTCTTCTCTCTCTTTAAAGTGCCTTTCTCATATTTTCATTGTCGTACTTGTATAAATCGCATGGATCGAATAGACTCTTCGCAATCTGTATATTAAATACAGGGTGATCCATTTAAAAATACTGAGAACATAATGTACTTGAGTTTTGGTCTACCATGTATTTGACAGACAATAAAAATACTGATAGATCGAAATAGATCTACTGAGCTTTATCACAATCTCATAAACGAACGAATTTTTTCATTTATTGCTAGAAGCTAATAAAATACCAATTTTCATTTTTGACATTCATTTAACTAATTGGTTTCTGGCTAAATAAATTTTTCTAAGCATAAGCAAAGTGTTCCACGGATATTTTCTCGAAATTTTCCTATTTTTCCAACAGGTTGAATCCTGTTTCCAACATTCGACGAAAAGTGAGGTGTATTAGATTAGTTTGAGTTGATCGAATTGATTCAAACTTCTACTTATCAACAAATTGACCTGAAAATCTTCACTGTGTTCACTCTAATAGAAACTTTCTATACGATTCTTATTCTTTCCATGGTGGAGATGTAACAGCATTGGCGATTTACTTGATTACAAGGCGACACCTTAAAGAGTATTCTCTTTTTACCATTTTTCTTTTTTAAAAGAAGAACGTAAACGGAATTTCAATTACTTAATATCTTTTATAGCAAGTGTTCATGATCTCCTAGGACACAGGAAGACGACGCTAAGCAATTTTTATAATTTTATTGTCAATAAATTTTGTATTATCACGAAAACAATTTCAAGGTATCACGAGGAAATAAAAGGAGAATCACAAGCTGTTACAACACAAAAATTATTGGAAATGATGAAAATTCTCGATGAAAACGGCTCACGAAAGAGAATATTCCACTTATTCTCTTTTGATCTTGCCCTGTTTCACATTACATCAAAAAGGAATTAGACCAAATTTACGGGGAGTAATTAATACAATTCCATACTTTAAAAGGCCACACAAGAAGGTACAAAAGAAGCCAGTAGGGAATAGTTGGTGAGGAACAGCACTAACAAATATCTTTGTCTTACTTGTCTATTTTCAAAATTATTGGGAAAAATAATACCAATCCAGAAATGACAAATAACATGCTTTTTTGGAATTCCATCCAAATTGGAAAAAATAAATTTGTTACAAAAGCATACCTATTGATATATCAACAGCATGTCAAAATCAAAGTTTTGTCACAAAGAATTGGCCTAAATACCAGAATCTTTAAAAAAATAAACCCCGCGTGATCTTCCACTCTTTCCGACCTTGCAAAAAAAGGTGTTGAGCAAGAAGTAATTAAATTAACAGGACAGTAACATGCCGACTCTTTGGAACTTTATTTGCAGCTAGACTCTGAATATCATTTGAAATTGATTGAAAACTCATGAGAAGAAGCACCTGCTCAAGTAAATTTTCCAGTTCAAACATGCCTTGGTACATGTCCTACAATCACATAAAACGATAAACATAATGTACAAACGTTGATCATAACTGCAACTTTTATATACATTGATGTTATTTTTCTGTTCATGCTCCTTTGTCAGATAAAAGTTCTTCAAATTTATTGTTTCATGTATTTTTCCCACCAAATAGCAAAATAGATCATTGAAGAAAAAGTGTGTAGCAAAATATTGATTGATTTTATTTAAGCTTTCCGACAATTTCGCTTATTAAATTCTTGATAAAAGGCCATTCCTGAAACAACCAACTTTCATAACATCCCAGAATTTGGCCAACAAATATCAGCTATAGTTTTGTTAAATTTTTTCCTGATAGATGGGTCGTTCGAAAGTGTCCCACTGTAATTTTAGAATGATATTCAGATTTTCATAGCTTCTACCATATCTTAAGTAAACGGAAATTTTTTCGATAACCTGAAGCTCCCGTTAAATTAGTTATTTATTCTAAGCAATATTATTTCAAACTGAAAACAAGTACTAAGTAGGTAACTACCAAATTTTTATAGCGAAAAGTATGAATGTGAATAAAAAGAAACATAACCTAACCCAACTTTTATACAAAAATAGCTTGTTATGCAAATTTTCTTCCAACTTTAAATTCATAGTCTGTAACGGAATGGTACAAAAGAAAATGTTAAACCAAAGCAAAATTTCACCTTATCGTTTATGGAATATAGATATCAGAATTTATCAAAATAGTTGATTTGTCATATGTGTTCTATTCGTAACACTTTTTTATTATAGGTATAATCTAATGGCATTATCTCCAAAAACATATGAATATGTTAGAGAAAAATTGTTAATATATTAATATACATGGTGCGGCATTAGTACGAGGAAGTCAATTACTCACTAACTTGTCATGAGAGTTACGAAAAAACTTTATTTGGATAAAAGTTAAGCCATACCTATAGGTATAGGACCTCATTTTCAATATATATCCAATTATATAGAGCTATACTTATATTGGCAGGATGAACCTAACTCCCCTTTTTTCAATGGCACATCCTGTATATTTCCTCATTTCATTCTGTGATATGGAGTATTCCAATATTATAAGAGGTAATTTGAAAGATATAAGCACTTTTTTATTAATTTCCTAGTAACATCAACACGGGAGCGGGTAAACATACAACACGGCTCCTTCAACTGCGCATGACTCAAGACTTTTTGCCAAATTTAGTAGTAACATGACAATATTGAAATAAATATGTAAATATTAGAAATATATAACTAAAAAAAACAAGAAAACCCAGGCCCAAACCCGGTTGATCAAAGTGTAACTATGGGCCATTCGCACCGGTTACACTTAAACGTTAAGTGTCACTCAAATCCACTAAGTGTCACTTAGTCGTTCTTACCGTATTTAAAGGCACCCTTAACGCGACGTTAAGGATACTAAGCTCGGAATATCCACGGCTTAAAGTTCCACTTAACCTCGAAATACTAATTTTAAAATTGATTTATGACAGTTTAGATTTGAGTAAATTGTGGTTTGGTAGATGGTAGATCTTTGTATTTGTAATTTGTCGAAATGGAAATGTTAGAAGATTATGACGATTTTGAAATAATTGATATAATTGAATATGGCATAGCCAGACAGTTATATATAAGGGACGATTATTTTAATACATTCGATCCTTAGACGTTTTTTTTTAGATTTAGAATGACGAAGGAAACTGCTCTCAATTTTCTTGGAGAAATTGAAATTGTTTATTTTCTATGACATTTATATACTTGCTAATAATTTCTAATAATAATGATTTTTCACGTGTTGTGAAATTTATTTCACGAGATCGTTTTACTCCGCTCATATTTAAACTACTAAAATGACTCGGAAGAAAAAATACTGTAACGTTTATTCTAATT
>CAJUYH010003029.1:0-35449 GCA_910591685.1 Galerucella tenella
GAAGATCACCTGGGTATACAAAATTATGTTGCACATGTTTTTGTTGAATCACTAATCCTGAATTCTCAAAATATTTAAATTTGCCCATTATTGACCTGGGTTAAGAATAGGAAAAATCGTTAACCACCAATAGCGAAATTCAACTTCTCGATTGGCTAGAAGAAGCAGTAATTGTCAACTCACAGCTAGTAGTGGGAAAAATTTATTATGGACTCCAAAATGTATTTTCACGTCCCCAAAATTTGTATCCTTTACTATTATGAATATTCTTATTCTCTTGAAGGGTATTACTTTCAAGAAAAGAAAATTTTTAAATCATTCCAATTATATCAAATGTCCAAGAAATATGGTACAAAAATTTGTTTTTTGATTGATGATAGCCTGCTTCATTTTTTATAAATTCAATATAGATTATACCTTCAAGATACTAACTTCCAGTATAACGTTATTGTTTTCTGAAGCAGGACACATATTATTATAATGAAACCTTCCAGCTACAACATGATGATCAATGGAATATCCAAAAAACTTTTCTCAGTGTAAAACGGGACTTTGCATGGTGCAGTGTAGTCTGTATTTCCATTCATTTAAAATTATTGAATTAATTTGTTTCAAAGTTAGGTACACTACGCGCTTAGTAGTTAATCCCGTGCGTTCCGCTTCCTCCTTTGAAGAGAAATACATTTCTATTTCTTCATTGGAGGGGAATATAACCTTCCAAATATGGGTACTTGGAATTTACAGTGAGGTGTTGGTATCAACTTTTGGCGATTGAATCGTTTAAGAAGTTACCAGAAATTAATAGCGATATTCAAGGTATACCTAATATATAATTTAAACCACCGAAAAAACTCATAAAAATTTCATCATCCACATTCGGAGGTATTATTAATTGCTTAAGAGGTAGCACACCATTATGAAGTTGGTACTGGTATTTGGAAGAAACACTAATTGTTTTCGAGATATTGAAGATACCACTCTCCATTTAAATGGTCAACATGTTGACTTGAATTAACACAGCCCGAACAATAATTAACCCTAGCACTAGCCTGATGCCATACCTGAATTATGCCGGGTGGATTAACATTGTCCCACAAATGTGAATTATCACAATTGATCACGCTATTTCTCGGTAAATCTCGCTTTATTGGTAGACTGTACTAATCTATTGAAGCAGTAATTCTGCATAGAATTGTGAATCCTAATATTCAGAGAAATATAGAAAAACATACACGGCAAATAAGGACAACAACTATACAAGAAATGATATGAAGAAATGAGCGACAAAAAGAGTGGGACTAGTGAGAACAGTAATGTGTTTAAAAGAGATAACTGATCGACAGAAGAATTATATAAAAAGATTATCCAGAATATGAAGGATTCCAGCAGAAATTTAATAGCACTTACATTTGAGTATTACGAAGTCAAACTAATACGTTAGGAGTAGGGGATTGAAGGTATCGGTAGGGTACAATAATATGTAGATGGTTAAAAAGATCGAATAATTATATTGGGATATTTTTTTGCACGAGTACAGTAATGGTGGGGTTGGTCAAATTGAGGGGTAAACATGTTAGAATTAGCCACACTTTTGGTATCACTAAACCACACACCAAGTGAAATTAAAGTTAGTGAAACGACTCGTTTGTGACATTGCAATAGTCTCCAAGGATATCAAATCTCATTTTAAGAAATACGTTCGAGGCTTGTCGACATTCATTTAATATTATTTTCCCATCCTTTGCTTTTTCATAATAAGCGATTAGGCTTGAATTAAATGGTACCTATTGATAATGATTGCAATTGAAATTAGTTTTCGGTGGTTATTCACGGAATATGGTGTACATATAATATTTTCTCAGTCGAAATCATTGTTGCCATCACTTTCTTCCTAAGCATTGAAATGCGCGCTTATTATACATTGACCGTTTAAAAAAAATGGCATGTCTTATGTATATATTTCACCAGACCTGATGCTTTCAGTGTCCTAGGAAAACTTGAACAATGCTCAGCGGTTGCGTAACCTTATTATGCAAGTCGGTTCAATCGTATTTGCTCAGTACAAGACAAATAAGCACAGCAATATTAGGCTGGATCTATACACTCTGCTATTCGTTATTCGTTGTTCGTGATTCGCTTCCTGAAAAAAAAAAGATATCACATAAATGCGTTTATAAACAGTTGTTTGTCGTTTCCACGTCGTGTGTTGTTTCTTTGAAATATCCAAATTTTATATCTTGTTATTGGTGACATGCAGCTTCGCTACTGAGAACTGAAGCCTCTGACTGGTGGTGCCGAGTTGATCAATCAATCACTACTCGCCCGACATTTCTACCATAAAGGCTAAACGAAAATCGCAGGTTCATAAACACGCCTCTTTCTGGTGCTCACGTTTGACAGCATTATAGAGATATGTGCACAGACTACTGGAGTAGGAAAATCGACTATCCACAAAGTAGTACCTACTTCGACCAAAAACAAATTAGGTTTTGAGCAAAACTGAAGAGTGAACAGGACGAGAAAAGTATGGAAAACCAATGAATCTCTAAGATACATCCATTAATTTTCAAGACAAATCTTAATACACATTGAAATAAGTATTCAGGTTGATGAATACTGATGCAAATTTGTCGCATATGAATGAAACAACGTTGTGGCGCATTATGCAAGGAATATGTTTCAAATAGAAGCAGCGAAGAAGGAATAGTTGTCTAACTAGAAAACTTGGGATCATATTTTGGCGAGAAGATTATCTTCGTGGCCGTCCAAGTGGAACCATGCAGCTTTTCAAAGGGGATGTGGATAGACTTACCCATGCACATCTTATCAGCTTCCTGATGAAGACTGAACTCAAAAGAGGAATATAATTGGGAATGGGGCAGAGTAGACAATATTGTCCCAATGTACGATCCTTAAATCACAGAAACCAAACCAACTCAAATGCGTGGAATAGTTAACAACAACTGAATGCTGTTGTTATTGCTAGAACAATTTGGATAATTCTAGTAGATCAAATTCATGAGCTTCGAATTGCAATTCGACTTTACACTGTATCACGCAAATGAGTTGATAACCTTGTAAATACTTTTAGCTCACTGCAAGTCTAATCAGGACATTGCTCTTCGTAGACAAATATGAATCATTTCCTTTTCATTTGTTTTTGAACATTTATGTCGGTGAACGATCCTGACCTACAACAAAATTCAATTTTAATCTGTTTAAGCTACAACTGATTGAATGATGACATATTTTAAAAAATCATTCAGGTGTTCTTTACTCCATTCAGAATGTCCTAATACAGACTTTGTCAATTTCCAAGTATTGCATCGGATTGAAAGAACATTTCAATGCATATATCAATCGGACATATTATGTGGATTGTGCGCACTCGAAACTGATGAATGCATACATGCTCAAGTGATTAATAAAAATTCCAAACGCTAAAATTCCAGAATATTGGTCAAATTTTCATTTTTATTTTCTGCAAAGTAATATCACAGAAACCAATAATTACATATTTTTCCCTGCCAGTAGTGGTAAGCTGGGCAGCAAAATATCATGATACCTGGATTTTGTGGAAGGTTCATCAAGGAATTCCACGGAATCAAGTGAATGTTACCAATTTCTAGGAAGGGTACCTGGGGTTGTAGATAGTATAATCGATTCAATTTGTATATTATTCACTCCTCTTGTGTGCTTCTTAAGTGGAATTAAGGATTTTCGACTTATTTCGAGAGCCGTTGACCGTTTCGGGCTGTATTCGACTGAAATAGTATGGGAAATGGTCCTGTCTAATTGAAAGCTTCCGTTTTGAAGTATATTCCAGTGAATTTGTGCAATATATTTAGTATAGTATGGCAAGTTCATCTGAAGCCGTGAAAGGAATGCAGTCTAAAACATTCGATATTGCCACGTTAAACTATGGAAAAGCTTATAAGTGCTAAGTATGTAGTGATCATAATTAGAAAAGGACTTTTTATTATTAACAATATCAACAATATGATTGAATAGTAATACTTCAATGTGCTTGTTTCCTCGGATTTTTTCCATTAACATTATTTTTTCAATTTATGCATACTAAAAGATGAGCACTTTCCCAAATTTGTTATGAGCTTCTTCAAGATCTGGCAGCGTTGTACGAAAACCATAATCACCACACCCTCCGAATTACATAATTGGTGATTTTTATCGAAAGCTGACTTCTTATTGGCAAGCGCGTGCGTGTGCTCTCCCCTCTAACTTCGTCAATGACTGATATTGATTCATCCAGTGGTGTTGGTATTGTCAGCTACCTTTGTGTTCTCAATTTTACTTGGTAAAATAGGTACCGTACGCCATTTGTACGTTTATGACATATATGCCTCGCCTCTTACCGATGCTCCCCGCAGCTTCAGATAAACTTGCCAAACTATATTCTTGTGTGCTTTCCAAGTGTTTTCAGCTATCTTCCGCGTTTTGAGCTGTATTTATCTGAAATGGAATGGAAAATGGTCCATTCAGTGCTGGATACAGTGTCAAATCAACGTTTGCACAGCGAAAATACCAAACACAAGCAGAAAAATACTCACCAATACAAACAGAATTCTGTAAAAAACTGTTATCTACATACGAAAAAAAAACAACGGGATGCTCCAATGTTATTATCGTTGCGACAATATTCGATATTCAAGCGAGACAAAGGTCGTACGGTGATGATCGGAGTGATGCATGTCTCCCAACTGCCACCCCGTATTTTGAATATTCTAAAATGATGTTTCCTATGATACTGACCTAAATTCTTCTTGATATAATAACTTTGCATGCACTAAAACATATCAAGAAAAGTTTAAGTTTGAGCTTCCAATGGAAACCAGACGCATGAATATTTTTTTAATTCGCTCCCAAATGCCGCTTTTTTGTAACGTCGCCTGATGCAGTCGCCCACCTGCTTCATAGAACTGCATGTCCAAGACTTGTGACATCGCTAACTCATTTACCAAATGCTACTTGCAGTTTGCTTCCAACGTTGGATGGTCAGGACCCGCATCTTTGAACGTTCGACTAAATGCTCCCACGTATTTCATGTGATGGGAATGGATTTGTTTTGCTCGAGCAGTATCTTCGAAATCTCGAATATTCGATTTGCAAGCGAATGAATGTATCAGTCGTATCAGTTCCACATGGGAGTAAGCGAATAGAGTCTTGCGCAGAACGTCAGAAAAACAAAAACAAATAAATATCAAACATAACCTGCTGTGGAGTGTGGATATAGCAGGTTATAGATAAAGAAATTATAGCGATATTAAAATTATACTAAGTTTCTTGTTGAATAATACCACCCACTGAAGAAAAATGAACGCAGATGAAGCTTTTATGTATCAAATAATTGATTATTTGCAAGATGCAAAGGAAATGGCGGAAGATACGACTAGAAGATTTTCTGATAGAAAAGATCCTTTTACATTAAATAATCGGCAATTCTTGGAATTATATAGGGTGGATGAAGAAACTGCCCGTGAAATCATACATTCGTTGGATCCATTTTTAGAAAACCCTTCCAGATCATCTGCACTTAGTAAGGAGACAAAAGTGCTTGTTGCATTCTACAGTCATGGAAGCTATTAACTAATCACAGGAAAAAATTTGTACTCTGATTGCTCCCAATCCTCTGTGAGTAAGTGTATATCAGAAGTTTCTCAAGCTTTCAATAATCCCCAAGTGCTTCATCAATATATAACATTTCCTCAGAACAGTGAAGAGTTTCGAGATACCAGAGCTCGTTTCACCAATAAATATGGTTTCCCTGGAATAGTTGGTGTTATTGACTGTAATCACATTGCAATAGTGGCTCCTCAAGAGGAAGAACACATATATGTGGATAGAAAAACCCATCATTCTATAAATGTACAGTTGATTTGTGACGAGAGCTTGAAAATTTTGCAAATTGATGCTCGATTTCCTGGTAGCAGCCATGATAGTTATATTTGGAGACAGTCTCAAGTATCTAAAGTGATGGAGCAGGTGTATAGAACTCATTCAAATGAATTTTTTCTAATTGGTGATTCAGGATACCCCGGGATACCCTCTACGACCATGGCTTATTACAACTTTGGACAATCCTATAGAAGGTACTCCAGAGCACAGATTTAATACTGTGTTCAAATCTATAAGATCATCTGTGGAAATATGTAATGGTGTGTGGAAGAACAGATCCAGATGTCTGCTGAAAGACAGAACATTACAACATAGCACAGAGAGGGCGAATGAGATTATAAATGCCTGTGCTGTTTTTCATAACATTTGTATCTCCAATAATGTACCCCAACCTCAAGATGAAGACATATATGTACAATATGAAGATAATAATAACAGAGATGTTGATAACAATCCTGTGGTAAGAGCAAATCCTGATCTTGCTGCTGGAAGATCAAGGCGTGCTAATTTAATAGCAAGATTTGACAATCTATAAAATATTTATAATTATATTTCATATTAAAAAACGAAAAAAAGCACGTTGCCGTTAAATCAGGGGACAAACAAGAGAATATATTTGGTTACGCAGCAATTAGGAAAAGTATACTCTTTTTCAATTTTTTTTCTGAATTGTAATTCCCTGAGGATGTAAATAAAAATTTACTAAAGATTGGAATTTAAGAGGGTATACTTTTTCCTAATTGCTACATACCCGAATATATTTAATATCAGAAGAATTAATAAGTTGTAGTAAAATATAACTATATATTGAAAAAGTTCATTAAAATATCTATTATTCCTTTTCTTACACTGGAATAATCTAACAACGATGTGTTGTAAAGAAATGAAACTGCTTGAAGAGTAAGTACAAAAATATTTCATTGCTATTAGAAAATCTTATATACTTCTTATATAAAATGTACATTTTACCACACAAAACAAAATAACGAAAATAACTGTAATCTTACTAATACATAAACTTGTAAATATAATATCACTTGGAACTTATCATCATTAAAAACTTAGAAAAATACTTGCTTGGATTTAGCAATGTCACTCAAACTACATGCAATTATATTGACTTGAAGAAGCAGTTCCCTCAACAGTTCAAATTTTTCTTTATAATACTGTTGTTTGATTCTCATATTTTCCTCTGTCAATTTATGAAAATTTGGAGAAATTCTCAAAGAATTTTCCAACAGTGTTGTTTTTGTAACACGCTTGTAGTGTTTTTTCGTCGGCATATCAGTTGAATAGAGATGGTCATTTGATTTTGGTGGACTCTCAGTGTTGTTATGGGTTACTCTTACTCCTGAAGTACCCACAATCAGCCTTGGATCTATTTCAAACATTTCAGGAGATCCAGGATTTTTATGAATACTTATTTCGAGTGAAGTTTCATTGTTTCCAAAATTCTCTAAGCATTGAAGTTCTCAGAACATCACAAACAAATTGTCATAATGAAGTAACTCTACTTACAAAATCAATTGGCATCTCATGTAACCCTTTAATGCCATCTGTTAATAATGGAGAGATTAGGTCAGTGAATTTTCCATAGTCATCTGATGTGGAAAAAGATGGCCCACCTCCTGTACTTCGAATGTGTTTCTTTTTCTGTGCTACATAAGCTTTTCCCTTGTTTTTTAGGTCTAACCACGTCTGAAAATTTTTTGTTCAATGATTTGCCAATTTTAAAGAATACATTTACCTTTCTCCATTGGTCCCAATTCTTATGTGCACCCCCAGTTACCGCATTTATTGTTTCTGAAATTTCAGCCCATTTTTTTCTGGCATCAGCTTTTGTGAATTGGTTAGTGAATTTTCCTATTCTCAAGGAATCATTATCTCTGATGAATTCCAAGGGAATATCTTTTTGGGCCAAATTCAACTTCATATTGCCTTTACGTAAAAGAATTAAGTCACAAAACAAAATAAAAATAAACCAGAAATGTAATCTTCTTCTTCTCACGTGCTTTTTAAACTACTCTCAATTATAACTATAGGCCAAACAAAGGGTAAATTTTTATGAAAAAATCCTAGTTAAAAACATTACGTGGTACGAACCTGATATATTCTCTACTCGCTAACGAGATTTTTATAAACATTTATATCGAGAAAAACGTGATTTCTCAAGTTTACTGTTATTAGCATAAAGCTTATTGGGTAATTGTGAAGATGTCGAAAAATAAATTGTAGATAATACAAATACAACAAATTTTTCAGCAAAATCTGCGATTTTTCCCAAATTCCATATTTTCGTCGTTCATTTTAGTTCAAGCGTTAAAACTTCGTAGCAAACAAATCCTTTGTGTGTAATTTATGTGGGCGAAGAGCAGGTACCATAGGACAATTACTCTTGCTGCTATTTTAATTGCAATTTTCCGATGCAATTCTTTGCACTAGTTCTGGATGCGTTATAGATAGTCCAGTTTTAAATTTAAAAACGGTTAGGATTAATACAGATATGGAGCACAAAGCATGTTCCTTCGATTTGTGATCAAAGGTTGCAAAGTAGGTCGAAAACGCTCGAGAATAAAGCCGAAAATGACAGAGCGTTGCAGCGCGGCGTATGCACTCTTTGCATTCGATTATTCGATTTACTCAATCTTTTGCATCCACTATTATTATTGACGAGTACATCTCAAGATTTTGTATTATTAAAACAAAACTGGAAACTTATGTTTTTTTTTCGTTTTAAATGTTTTGATGCTTTATTGCTTGGTTTACTATTGCTTTCCACTGGCATAATCCAACTGCAACGGGTTTCTGGGGAAAAAACAGATTTGGAACTTGATCCATTGTAGAAATTGAAAAGGCAGTGTCGGAGAATATATTTCCAAATACGTGTGTCTTCAAAGCTTCCTGTCGGTGACAGTTATCGCAGTTTCAATTGATTGGAGATTATGAGCATACTCTAGCCGAAAAACAAGCAAAGTCTATGGAGGATTATATCCACAATAAATGTTTTATAGTTTAATTGCTCCTTGTCTTTTCTTCGTGAAATAGCCATATGTGGGATGCCCATCGACTCCAATTCTGCCGAAACCATTTTTTTGTGACATTATATGAAAACACTATTTCTGTTGAGACGTAAATTCCATCTTTTGGTCCGTGTGCGAGAGATACTCTCATACTATGTATGTGACAATACGCCAACTGATGCTGGTATATTTTATTTCGAATTTTGGTTTCATTTGAAAAAATTGTAATTTTGCAGATTTCCTCCAGGTATCCTAACTAATTAAGGTACCTGGTTTTTTGCATTGCTGGAAGCTTCAACCAAATTTTTTCATGTACTTCTCTGACAGTGTTGACATCTTTTTACATTGAAAGGTGCAGCTTTCTGGAAGTGTTCCACTTATTTTAACTCCATGGCCTCATTTTGTCATTTCACTATTCTATAATGTAAATTTCTACTCAAGAGATCAGGGTATATCCCAAAAAAGTGTTCGATTTCCCACCCGTAGGTATACTCCTGTTCCAGTACCTTCCATTGCGTCACATTCATCTGCACAATTGAATGGCATTCTTCACAAGTCTGGTATTGGTGCTGGGTTACCAAGCCTTCTTGTTATTGTATTCTGTACTGAGTTTCTTGGAAAAGCTATTGATACTTTCTTATCTCATCATCCTGTAGTATGTCCAAACATTTTCGATTTCTATGAAGCGAGTAGGAGATTTTTTCAATAAATTTATTTCTACTTAGAAGGTGCATTATTCTCCCTATTTATCTGATCTAATCAAGCTTATTTCCATTGCAATTCTCACTTATAAGCAAGATGCATTCTCCTTGCCTAGAATTTTTACTGAACAACGCTCAATTATTGCCCATTGATTTTGGAGGATATGTAATATTGATGTACGAATGTTGAAAACGCCTGATATAGTCCAGTCATCGAGTTGAAAAACGTGAAAAATAGAGATTAAGCTCCTAAAAATATAAGCAATAGCTCATTGGATTCTGAACGACCTCTAGAAAAATGTATTTTGAGGATTTTACTGCACGTGAAAAATGGCAATTTTTATTGCAAAATAAGATGAAAAAAAAGAGGTATTTAGGTTTTTGTTATTAACTCGTAAACTATTAATATTTACGATATTTGGAAAAAAGGTCCTTAAGGAGGAGGAAGCTTCAAAAAAAAAGCTCCTGCTCCCGAAACTCTATCTATCATTAATAGTTTTAATTTGACGCTGGAAATAGGGCCCCGCGCAGCGATTCGGCATGGGTGCCCTACCGCTAAACACGGCGTACACAGAAAATTATTTTTGAAAGAATTTATGCCCGTTGTAAAAAAATGTTTTAATCAATTTTTCAAAAAGTTATGCAACTGTTGATTAACGAATTTTTATCCTACCTCCGTTTTCATAAATGACGACATAAAAGTTTAAATAATAAACCTAAAATTTTTTGGCTTTGTGGAGCTCTTCTTATATATAAACTTAACAAGATACCGCGATAAGAGTTTATTAAAATTAATCATTTTGTGATTAATAACTTTTTAAAGTTAACAAAAAATGAAAAGTCCAAGAAATGTTATTGAAAATTTTTTTCCAAGCAAATGTTATATTATTGCTGTTTTCGTATCCAACAATGGCATTAAGTATCATTGGAAAAATAAATATATATCATTTCTTAAGAAATTGTTGAAAAACAAATAGACAAGTTTAATATTTGAATAAATTTTTTTCTATCACTATGTTCTCTTGGAAAAATAATGATTTTTGAAAAATGTTTTTTTAAATAAATTTTTTTATTGTTTATAACCGTTTTTTTTATATCTCGATTGTTTAAATAATTAGTTGAGGAATTATTTTCTCTTTAAAAATCATAATTGGCATTTCTCCATAGGTAAATAAAAAAAAATAATAATTTCATTGTTTGTTAACTTAACAATTTTTTGTTGTAAACAAATTCTTACTACCGTTATATTTTTTTTCTTGAGCTAAAAAAAATAACAAAAAAAGCAATATATCGGAATACTAACAAAAAAATTTTTCTATTTTTTATAACTCTTAAATATTACACGATACCAAAATATAAAAAAATATTTTTTACCATTTTGATATATATTTCTGTTTTTGTTATTTTTTTAAGCTCAAGGAAAAAAATATATCGGTAGTTAGAATTTGTTTATAACAAATTGTTAAGTTAACTTTAAAAAATTATTGAAAACAAAATAATAATCTTTATTAAATTTTCATCACGGTATCTTGATGAGTATATATGTAAAGCCAAATATTTTTTGTTTCATTATTCAAACTTTTATGTCGTCATTTATGAAAACGGAGATGGAACAAAATTCGTTAACCAACAATTGCATGACTTTTTGAAAAATTGATTTGAAATTTTTTTTTCCAACGGGCATGAATTCTTTCAATTATCTGGATGATACCATGATTTATTAAAATTTTTAAATTCAACAAAAATAATTTTCTGTGGTACGCCGTGTTTAGCGGCAGAGCACCCATGCCGTAATCGCTGCGCGGAGCCCTATTTTCAGCGTTAAATCAAAACTAATAATAATAGAGGTAGAGTTCCGGGAGCTGAAACTTTTTTTCGGAACTTTCCTCCTCTTTGAGGAGGTAAATATTAATAGTTTACGAGTTATTAACAAAAACCTAAATACCTCTTTTTTCATCTTATTTTGTTAATAACAATCGCAATTTTTTACGTGCAGTAAAATCCTCAAAACACATTTTTCTACAGGTCATTCCGAATCCAATGAGCTATTGCTTATATTTTCAGGAGCTTTATCTCTATTTTTCACGTTTTTCAAATTGTAGACTGGACTAATATATCTAATTTATAAACAACTCTTAGCAAATAAATGCACAAGAAGTGATCTTGCAATATAAGGCTCAAAGTGATTTTTAGTATGAACGTTACTATGCAAATTTCAAGCTTATCACAATGAAATTTTATCTGCTGTTATTCTGGCCATAATCGCATTAAAATGCCTTCAACCATATTTCTGAGTACGTTACAAACTACATTATACTTTTACTTAATCCGACTAATATCCCATATCATAAGTGGTACTTTTCACCAATAGTTAATAATACGGCTGGAAGTCATAGTAGGAGCATTCGTACGGTTGAAAGGGGCTAGGATTGTATGCATAAAACAATTATTTATAACACAGATACCTACTATATCCTATCAGAGTTTTGTTAGAACTGGTCAGTTATATTCAGTGTGATAAATTAACAATTCTGAGCTCGTAAAAGGTAGTTTTTTCTACAGGTCTTGTGATCACGATCGCTCAACTGTTTTGAAGATGTGAATTTTATAAAATTTGTAATAAAGCAATAATCATGAATTGTTAAGCAAAGACCTGGATGTTGCAGCGGAACACATACTCACAGTATATAGTTGAAATAATACCCTTCTTGGTGTGCGTCATCGATTGTTTATGTCTTTCGAACACATTACGTAGGAAGAAATGGACAAAAAGGCAGGTCTGTGATTAATCCTAATCAAAATATCTCAATAATGAACAATTTAAATGTATTACAAATCTTAACCCTAATTTTTGACTTACAAAAATGTGCATGGATACACGGAAAAACATCAGTATTTTGGAAGTTTTCAGGTATTTTCAGTTAAAAAAAGAAACTGGTGATTATTAATTGCACAGCCTTTTCTAATTTGGCTGAATACGATCCTGATGATTTTATTTATCAAATTCAAGGTTAACTTTATGTCAAAATAGCAAATAAAATAAACGACATGCCGAAAACCCGGATATACGTCACAATCGATGACGCACACCAAGAAGGGTATTATTTCAACCATACTTATGTTGAGATTTGTTATTATATTATGTAAAAAAACTGAGCCCCATTTCACAAACCTAGGGTAAGAATTAATAATCTCTCAATCACTAGTACTTGTATTGCAGAAGCTACTGCTACAGATGCTTTACCAGAAATTATAGAAAAAGGACAGTACAATTTTTAAAGTAACGCGCTCGTCTCCACAGATGTAAATAGAACACAACGAAACTTTTGACAATCTTCAAAGGTTGAGTTCATGTTAAAATTGAATACTCATTGCTCTCTCGGCTCTAACCAGGTTTAACAATTTTTTGCATTACATTATATCTTTCTTGAAATATTTGCGAAGGAAGAAAACAATCCGAGAATCAAAAGATGCTATTATGTGGTGATCTTTGGAAGATGACAACATCAAGGAAAGAAAGGATATTCTCAACAAATCCCTGACCTTCGGTTTTCTTCCTGAGAACATGAATTAGATTATATATTATATACTACGGTAGAATATTGGAAAAAACGTTCCTCCAAAAAGTTCTAGTTCTGGTGCGTTAATCTGAAGCGTTCATTAGAAGTATATATTTACCTTTATCGAAACTTTGCCAAAGGAAGACTTCCCTCATTGCCTTCATGGAAAATAACAAGACTCAATAGATAAGTTGAAGGTATAGTTTGTTCAGCCATCCTTTGCCGTTACGTCATACATTGTCCAGCTTGCTCTCTCATTCATGAAATGGATGAGACGGAATTATGACGTCATTAACGTATTTCTTATCTAAGGTCGACATAAATTTTATCTGTTACATTCAGTTGTCATATTTTGATAACAATTCTTAACATATGCCATTGATTATAATTTTGAGGTTAAGGGTAAAATAACATTCAACAAATATGAGACATACGTAAAACAGCAGAATACTCACCGATTATGACATAACGTCAAAGGATGGTTGAACAAACTATATATGTATAACGATTATTCACATCAGTAGTTGTTAATTGGACGTATTCACCTGTAAAATTTGGGAGTGCTCGAAGCTTTTACTAGAGCTCACAACTATATTATTTACTGTTTGGACCCTCATTTTGTGAAATCTATTCATACTTCTCGAATAAAGTCTGCCGGAATGAATTAGGGAGATTCTATACCACCTTGGGTCTTGAATTTGTCTTCTTCCAATTGAAAGCGATAACTTTCAAGGTGGCCGGCATGTTACGTATCCTGACGATATAGCGGAGAAAAAATGAATAGTCAACAACTGTCATTAATAATAATTTGGATAGACATAATATGTCTTTGTATTGAATTTAGAATAAATAAAAATTTTTTAACCAAAAATAGTATACAGTCCACACAACTATCAACAAGTTGTTGACTATTCATTTTTTCTCCGCTATATTGTCAGGATGCGTAACACAATGGACAATGAAAAGTTTAGTTGTGCAAACTTTTGTGTTCCATATGTTGATTTTGAACCTATTTTTGGTTGTTGTACCGACTGCCATTATGGAAACATCAGTTTTCCGTTAGTTCAGTTTCTTTGTATTCAAATAGGCCAAAGAGATGAATATCCTCTATTGTCAAAGCAATTGCAATAACTTTATCATAAACTGAAAGCCCAATTACTCCAGATTCTAGGGAAGATGAAATTTTCAGGATTGGTAGCATAATATAAACTTTCACAGATAGCATGAGTCAAAGGTGGAAGAAAACCATGCTAACTCACGTCAAAGTATGAAGGCTGGTTTCCACATACCTATAGGTATCATGTATAATATTGTTACAAGCAAACATGTAGAAGTTGCCACACTTCCTGTGGGCCCTAACTTTTAGCAAACACTTCAAAAGTGAAGAATTGGAAATAGTAATTGTTCTTTTCTGTTCAATATATCAATATTCATATTTTCACGCACGTATGTGTCTGAATAATGAAAAAGTTTCAATTAACTCAGTCTTCCTACTTTGACGTAAGCTAGCATGTATTTCTCCCACCTTAGATACCTGCTATTTGTGAAATGGCCCCGCTTTCAACTCGGCTAGTATTCATTTTTATCCAAGTTCATGTTATACAACCGATCCTGAAATCCAACTTTTCCTAAAATCACGAAGTCTGGGTTGACTGGGATCTTGGACTATTGAAAAAGTGATATAAGAACTTGAACTGTGGAATGAGAGCATATAATGGAGTCATTTCAACCTTAATATTACATGGGTGATAATTACATGTAGTAAGATCTTTAAGATCACACAAATTTAAAAATAGTTTGAATCCATAGTTAAGAGTTTATCCACTTCTCAAATGTGGTTGATTCCAATGAATGTTTCCAAGAAGAACAAAAAGTCAAACAACAACGTATACAAATATCTATAGTCTATAGCTCCGAAGAAGAGAGTGCTTCACATAATATAATCTATGAGGCTGTTTCCTCCTCTTCCATGAACAACTAACACAACTCCCTATATGTGCTAATTGTTTGCATTTGAAAACGTACGAGCTAGTTGCGTTTTTATGTTTGGCATATATTTGTTTGAAACCTAAAGCTTTTCTGAACCCCAACATTTTTGCATTGTTGATAATTATAATCTATTGAATTGATGATATTTTCATTTGTACATGAATTCCTACCACTGCCAAAGGTATCATTCACTCATTATGATTCCACCATCTGGCATTCGATAGATAATATTAAGAACGTTCATATCGTTACACTTGAATAATTCCTCACCCGTACATTAATTTTTTTTGTTGGTTTGAAGTGTGTTAGACAGAAAAAGGTTAATTTTCAATCGCTTCGAGATAGTGGTATGTAACAGCAATAGGGTGATGTATTTATAAAAATAGGGAACCTGTCAGTTTTTTGTGAATATCCTTAAGTCGGATTTCCGCTTGTACGCAGTAAGGCGATGTCAGACAACTACGCAGAAATACATGCCGCCATTTGGCACTGAAATATGCAGCTGGTTAATCTAGCTAGTATGCAAATTCACGCGGAATAATTTGAAACTTTCAATATACTTTGACATTTTTTGTTGGCTAGCTGCTTCGATAGATCTTGTGTACAAGAAATTCACCTGAATCTTGACATTTTGTGATAATAGCATGGAATTTGGTACGGACGATTTCTTGTTAGTTATAAGCCATTTTACGCGCATGGTATACTATTTTGGCCCTTGTGAGTAATATGACATTCCTTTCGAAAATCTAAGCAATTGAAAAGAATGTCGAATATTTAAAGTTTTCTGAACGTTCATAATTTCAGCTACAGCTACATAAAGCATTTCTCAAATAGATCACTCTTATCCTTATCCGTAAACGTAACGTAACGGATTGATAAAAAGAATACATGTGTTTTGTCGTTTAAGAGGCGAAAGTGATCGCAAATTTGTGTGCATATGCGCGAATTAATTAGTTTATCTGTCAATGTCAAGTCGTCACTTCCGTTAATTCCCCTTAGTTCACCATGTATTATTTTAAGTATCTTCTGTGAGTTCCTTGTGGCATTACTTATTCTTTTTTCTCTTATTCTTTTGGGAATCAAACCAGAATAATGTTTTTTATTTTTTATTTCCACGTTTCGGTAGCGTTGCAGCTACCGTTGTCAAGATTAACTAGTAATAAAATTAATAAAATAATTTCTGTTCCCTATCTGACACAACGAAAAAATATGACCAAAAATTATTTTATTAATTTTATTACTAGTTAATCCTGACAACGATAGCTGGAACGCTACCGAAACGTCGAAATAAAAAATAAAAAACATTATTGTGGTTTGATTCCCAAAAGAATAAGAGAAAAAAGAATATGTTATGCCACAAGGAACTTACAAAACATATTCAATTATAATAATATATTGGATAACACAAATTGCCTTGCTTCTATTTTTTTGAGTGAAAAAACATTAATTCAGAAGCCAATAATACTAAAATTCGAAGGTTCAATCACCGTACACTAACTACCGACAAATAAATTCACTTCGTCGATTTATTCCTCAACCTCCCTATCGTCTGGTGAGTTCTGGCTAGTTTAAAGCGAATATTGAATGTTGTATTATGATAGCAGACGTGTGAGGCGCCAGAGAAAAGATGTACCAAAATTTCCAAACGTTCCGACGCAAGTGAATTTACTTGTCGGTAGTTAGTGTACAGTGGTTTAATACAACACTAAGTCAAGCTACAATATTTATATATTTGTCCTAATTAATTTTATTTGTTCATTACTATTCCGTGATTCTCGATCATGTCATGTTACATTCAGAAATCAATTAGTTCATTGTTGAAATAATCTAAGATTAAAAAACTAAGTTTTCCACCACTTGCTACCACCCAGAATAGCTGTAAAACAACTCTTCCAAGGAAAGAATCGAACAAGATAAACAATTTTAACATCTGGGATCCATTATTTTGGAAATGACATCCGTCTTACGACAATCAAATGGACCAAATTATAATTATCATAATTGATTGGAAATCATTGTACCAAATTTCTTGATTACACCACAATTTGCGAGTTGATCCTGAGCTTCAAATACTGGTATTTTATATTTCCCTATTGCAAACAGGTGGCTACAAAAGTATCAAAATGGTGTCTACCTTCATTTTCAAGATTTTTATACTTTTCTCTGATCCTTTTGTTCGTCTGAAATCGCTTATATCGATCCGTAAGCGTTATGTGTTCCTGTCTTATTCCCAAAGTTATTTCAAAAAATATTGATTATAAAGAAAATCTTGAGAAATAAAAATGTATTGATAAAAAAATGTAAATAGTTATACAGCATGTCTACGGATAGAGTAACCTATAGGTGAAAAATGTTCAAATATACGTTTTAGTGAAAAATGTTATTCTTGATAAAAAGCTTTGCTTGTTCTGAAACCCCATGGAATTAAATAAAGTCAAGTTTTCCAAAATCCGTCTCTTTCCAACTGTATTAATTTTTGCACTGGGTTCGGAAATAATGTATTAATCTAGTGAGTTACGTTCACGATGTACCAAGTAACTGTCAACTTTTATAGATAATTTCCAAATTGATAATCCTTGATGAAATGATACAGGAATTCAGGAGGTATATTTGTATTCGCTGGAAAACTTCTTGATTCCTGAATTAGAAAATATTCCTTTGGAGCAAATGCCTAAAGTGTACTTTCAACATGATAGATGTTCGTCACATTCGACTTTGCTAATACGAGAATGGCTGGATAATTATTTTTCTAGGCGATGGATGGGACGTTATGGACCAATATTTTTTCCTCCACGATCCCCCGATTTAACTATTTAAGATTTTTTTATGGGGCTACTTAAAACAAAAGGTTTACGCGAATAATTCAAACTATAATATTGAAGATATCATTGATGCCGTTAACGAAATTACCTCAGAAATGCTGAGCGATACTAACAACGAATTTAGAGAGAGAATTGAGAGATTTTTTTAAGCAGGGAAAGGATGTATTGAATAGATTTTTTTTGTTTATTTAATGTTTCTTACTTCTTATTCTGTTTTGTTATTTTTGATTTTGATTTAATGATTATAATTCTTGACTAGTTAACATTGTAGTCAAATATCTATTGAAAAATAACAATTTAAAAATTTTTGATAAAAGTTGACAGTTACTTGGCGTAGACGTCACTTACTAGATCAATGCATTATTTTCGACCTTAGTGCGAAAATTCATAGGGTTTCCATAAATCTGACTATAAAATGAACAGGTTTTCGGAAACTTGAATTTCATTCAATTTTATGGGGCTTCAGAACAAGCAAAGCTTTTCATCAGGAATGAAATTTTTCAATAAAACTGATATTTAAGCATTTTTCACCTATGGGATACCCCATCCGTGGACACACTGTAGATTTTAAATATTGTAAACAAGCTGTTCCTGTGAATGAAAAGTTTACTTAATAAAGAAATATCTCCGAAGCATTAAGGCGAATGGGTAAGCATAAGCTTACAGTCATCCTTTTGATCACACATAGGTACACCTGGTTACTTTTTAAAATATGTATTTAAAATATGCGAACATTTGACCCTCATAACCTTCAAAGAAACATTTTATAAATGGAATAAAGTTTCATGACACCGCTGTTGATAGATATCAAGCGGAAGGGTTAATATCGTCCTGTGTTGATGTCTAATTTTTGTGTATGCGTATAAAATTCTACGCTCAATTAACTCAAAACAAAGATCGTCTGCAAAGCAATATCCCGAAAATAAAGGTAACTTCAGCACTTTTTTATAATTTGAGGGGAATATTATTACTACAGCACTTTTTTAATATACCTGCGCGCCTTGACGAAGGTGAGAAATTGTTGTTTGTGAAAGAATTCGTTCCACATAATTAAACGATCTTCATAGCACTAATTAGTATTTTTGTACAACCTAAAACACCAACGTTGGATTAACAAGCGTACCATGAAATTATTTTCAGGATCTTCAAATGGTATCTTGGAACTGGTACACAAAATAAGAGTAATACAGACCAAAAAAACCAATTTAATAAAATATAAAAACTATTTCCGTTATTTTTGGGAAATTGTATCACAATATTTTCTTTTCAGAAGAATCAAGTTATTCCTGTTTATGAAAATAATACAATGCTTAAGCTTAAGGCTCAGATACCGTACAAATCACTCACATTTCAATGAAATTGGGAAATGGCCATTTGAGAAAATTTTAAGAACTATGTTTTATGAGCTCTTTATGAGAATTTGAGAGCTGCAATAAGAAATAAGAACTGCAATAACACCATGAAGATCATTTCATCAGACTGACATCAACCGTCCATCTGCTCTCATGGTTTGGTATGTAATTTTATACGCATTTTTCTGGTCCCCTTCAAATTGCTTCTATTGTCATCTATGCTTGAAAATATACCCCTAGTGTATAGTGAAAATTCCCATAGAGATAAACCATTTTGTCTTCAGCTTACAATTTTCAGCTGGGTGATATTTATATTTTTTATTGTTATATTCATTTATTGTTACCAGACCACAAAGGCTATACCGTTGAACATTTTGAGAATTTAAAATTGCTTGTATCAATGTCTGCTTGGAACTTTGTAACGTTGTCTAGGTTGCATTTTTTTCCGGAACTTTTTTTGGTTGCCATGTTAACCAGGCGAAATTGAGGCATATCATTGGTGGAAAAGTAGTGGTGTGAAATTTTCGAATAAAATATTTGTTTTGCGATGTGAGCATCTACTAAAAAGGCCCAATGTACAGTTTTTTTGACAGTATCAGCAGTCTCAGAATTGCCAGGAAATTCCAACTCATTTGTTCTTGGTGTGTGTATGAATAAAAGCTATTTATATAATCTTCATCTATCTCACATTTTCCATCAGTTTCTGATGTTTAAAACTACTTGTTGTTCAACCGTTTTTTATGGAGAATTGAATTTATATCTTTTCATAAATACCTTCTGTATGTTCCTTATGTTCATCAATGTTTTTCTTATTTATTTCATAAAATCAAACCACAATTTTGTTTTCATATTCCAGTTCAACCTTTTGATAGTTTCCTCCTCCAGTAAATTGTTTCATTTTTATAAATAATAATCGCTGTGGAACTCAATCGTTATTCTATATTGGGATTTGTTCATTGTGCTGTGAAAATTAATTATTTTTCGAACATTATGTGGATTTGCATTCCCTACCTACATCTATGTTTTTCTCAAATATCCGTCAGAGCAGCCGACACTGAAGCAAGGTCATGACCAGCGTTCGTTGACCGTGTACACATCAGTCACACCAACAATTATCGGGAAATCTGACGGTTTTAGACGTGAAACCATGTGTGAAAAGTGTTTTTGCCAGATTATCTTGGCGTCGTTTGTTTGGAATATACCGGTATCCGAACAACTTTGCTAAAGTTTTAATAATTCCCCAAACCCGCCTATTTGTAAGTCAATTTTGGTTAGAAATAAGCACGAACGACAATAAACGATTAATATGTGATCAAAGTAATTTTATTATACAGTGTCATTATTATTTACATCAAAGACCATCTAAAAATATAAAATGACTGCTAATATTATCATCATCGCGATTATTAAATGATTCAACCGGAGATAACTGGTTGACTGAACAATTTTTAAAAAATACTTATAACTATACCTTTTTGGAATGGTTTATGTGCTTGGAAGTGGATAGAGGATTAGAATATATATTAATTTCATAGTTATCTGGAATTTATCCAACATTGTCATTTGTCATTCGGCAAAATTTTTCAAAAAACTAATTATGATTTAAGTAGTCGATCCTAGATGTACAAAAAATATTAATCTTTTGAGTAGAAAGAAATGAGTGGTTTGCAATTGAAAAGGTTACATTGCAAAATTATGAATATTTAATTTTAAAAATTATCATTGCAACAAATCTGTGTTGAACATTTAACAAAGGTTAACTGGATTAATAAGTGGGATGGGCGCTACTACAAATTAACGGTCATAATATTAAGTGCAATTTTCTGAATTATATTCCATCGATTTTTCATTAACTCGTTTCTCTTTTTCAACATATTCCAGAATTTGAGAATTTCAGAAACTTTTTTAGTTTTAACATACCACATTAGGTCTATATACAACATAAATAATTATGTTTTCGTAGTCTGGGACTATAGAGGTTTGGCTGCGAAAATTATGAATTGTAGGTATAGGGTTCACATCTCGGACACAGTGATAATTTATTTATTTGTTGCATTGTGAAAACGGGCCTAACTGTGAATCGAACTAAAAAGTGAAAAATAGTAATAATAACAAATGAGGCACAGCTACTTTCCATATTTTTATAGAACTGTCGCATGCGCCCTACGTTTATTATCATTTTTCTTTTTTAGCTCATTTCAAGAACGTTGTATATTAAAAATATTTGTTGTTACATTTATTGCTTTTATTGTTTGGTGCATTCGACAGATAGAAGGAACAGGGTGATTTAACGGACGGACACTTGACATAATATTTTTTGATATAATTCTTTCAAGACTTACATTTTGACTCGAAGAAAATCTCATTATTATTTCAAAAACTCAGTGTCTGATTAAAATCAATGAAATCAATTTCTGTTTACCATCCGAACATTTTTTTTCCAATCGGAAGAGTGCATATAACAATTTCAACGGGATAATAGTTAGCTAATATTCATTATCGCCCATAACAATTTTATTCATTTGACAACAGCTACTGGATTAGTGCTTTATCATCCATTATCGTCATTTCCCATGTTTTGATTCACTATCAACTATCAGAAAGAGCTAACATGCTGTCAAACATTTCACATGTGAATTGGAACTCACTATAATTTGAACAAGATTCATGTGCATTCAAAGAAAAATAGTGATTTTCAGGATATCGTCCATTTTCCATTCAAATTTTGAAAATATATCAAACAACCACATCTATTATTTAGAAATATCATTAGGTTACCTAACAGATTACACTGAATTTTAGTATAGCTAACGTATCATTTGCAAGTTTAGAAATGAGACCATCTGGCAAAAATGTGTACGGGATATACTTCAGTACCTGAGCCAAAAAGATTTTAAAAAATATTGGCAGAATGCACGAATTCGCCATATGGTGTCGTTTAGTGCGATAGTTAGATTTTCAGTGGATAATATATTTTGGCAACTATAATTTGATTTTAAATCATTGCCAGATATGTTTTGAACGGATAGAAATAATTATTGTTGCAAAATATGTACAAAATGTGTATCAATGTTGTAGCTACTTATTCATACAATCATAAAAACGTAACTCAATTATAAACTTCCGTACTTTTAATTGTTAAACATCTTAACAAATGGAGCTCAGTTGAAATGAGATGACAATAAACATTTTATAATATTACATGTTCTCGGTTAGGGTTAATTTTTTACTTGAAATTCATCCGAATTCAACTTCCGTTGCCGTTGTTAATATCACAAATCATGTGAATTTTTCTCAACTCTTCATTACAAAAATCAATAAGCTGAGTGTCATGAATGGAATAGAAGCTGGTATAATAATTGAAGATGAACATTTTTTCCAAGTTAAACTGAGATGGAGCCAAATGTGCCAAAGTTGTCTTTCCAAGAAATGTCCTCTTGGATATTCCATTATCTTGAATTTGAATGATTTGGTCTATGAGTCTATGAGTCCACATCAAAATACCAGGACATATCAGTGAGAAGGAAACATCAAATTCCGACGTTCGGAGTACCTTTTACCCCTATTAACAGTGGATGGATTTTTTCAAACACCGACAATTTTCAGAAATAATAACTGAAATGTTCAATAGATTGTCCTAATAGCCACTCCTGGGTGCTGTATGACCTTGACGTTGATGGGGTGGCCCAGTAACTTCCTCTCTTTCCGAGTCGCAAGGACTGAGAGGGACGGGTGAAGCCAAGAAACAGCACAAAAAACGGTCGGTGGGGCACTGGTGGGGCTACTGTTGTCGAGTATGGTAGCACCGTTAAATGCCAGTAGAAGATTCCAGCACGCCAAAGTTATATTCGAACACACTGACACGTCCTACCAGATACGGATGGCGAACGGCGAGCTCCCGGTGCCGTGAAACGGGGACCTCTCAGCTATGGTATGGTAACTCAGACTGAAGAGTCCCAGGACTTACTATTAATTATGGAGAATACAAAGAAAGGAAAAAATGTTACGCTGCAGGGTGTCACGGAGCCCCCAGTAGGTGCTGAGAAGAATGAGAAAGCAGGTCCTTCGAGGTTGCATATAAGCGTCTACCCAAGCTCTCCGGTGGTAACCCAGGCCGGGGAAGTGGTTATGGCTACTGGAGAGTCAAAGTGAAGAAATTGTTTTTTAAGAACTATCAGGACGATAACTCACTCTACGCGACTCCGATGAAGGAAAATAAAAGCACAATAAAAAGCGGTTTTCCATTAAAATCGCCCTTCATGAAAGCATCATCGACTCCAAACTTGTCAGGCTCAAAAAGGAAAGCGGCATCCCAGCTCGATAGTACCCCCAGATATAGGGCACAGCCCATTACTCTGCAAACATTGAAAATTGGCATCGAGGCTTTAAGCAGATTTTGCAAAGCAAATCAAAACGTGCATAGAAAAATGAAGAAAATTGCTAGAGAAATAGACGCTTTGGTACAAGTCGCGTTTAGGGAGGCACAAGAAGATGGCAACAAACAGGCAGTGAGGGAAACAGAGTATGAGCGAGAAAGGCAACAATATAAAGATACCCTCAATGCAGCTCTGGATAGATACGACAAATTGGAGACACATTTCAATGAATACAAAATTACCCAGAAAAACACGATAAAGGAACAGCTCAGGGAACTGAAAAAGAATCTATTGAAGACGTCAGAGCCCTGCACCTGTGAGAGCATGAAATTTGATGAAAGACTTGATCTAGGAGAAATCATTACGTATGATGATCTTTCGGCAGTTGCTAGTGAAAACTGGATGGAAACCACTTTCCAGATAACTGAAGTGTAGACTGAGGATCCCTCTAAAGACGACAAGAGAAACATAGTAATGTTTAGAGATATAGAACCAAGCAGACAAACAAGATTTGTTGAGCAAACATTAAACAGATATCAGGACCTAAAAAACGGAGCTAAAATCGAATGCGAAGGGGGTTCGTTTACTCAAATAGAACAAATTACCGAAACAGACATAATAACAAATACCAAAAGCAATATTGCTCTCTACTATGACCCCACGAGACAAAATGGGGAATCCCAGAGGGACATGTTTAATATTTTGGACAAACTTAAAGAAATCACAGAAGGTTGGGAGGATAAAACAATATCCCCAACACAGCCCCTAGGAATTAATCTGGATCTGTTGAGGAAAATGGTTGAAGCCAAATTCCATAACACACCATATCAAATAACCCTGAACAAGATGAAAAGTGGTGTAAACTCGAACATCACAAAAAATAAAAGACTAGATAAGGACACGCTAATAATCCTACTCTCCGAAACTTCTCACGCAGACACGCTGAAAAAAATCAAAGATGGCATCGAAGACGCAAACATCATCGACAACATAGAAAGTGACACAAACAAGAATGGAAGCATGATTGTAAAACTGAGACAGGAAGGTGAAAAAGTACAGCTTTCAGAATATTCTCTCAGAAAAAGTTAATTTGGTAAACAACAGTAAACGAAAAATAGTGTTACACATTAGGGGGCTAGACATGATCACCAGAGAGGAAGAGATAAAGGACTCAATTGCCAAAATAGGAGTCATCACAGATATGAGTGAGGTGAATATCACATGACTTCGACCGTCAGCGCAAAACACACATATTGCAGCAATAATTCTGCCAGAAAACGACGCTCAGTAATTGATAGACCTCAAAACACTCAAGGTTGGATTGAATAGATGTCGAATTCAGAAGAGGGTGAATGTCACCAAATGCCATAGATGATGGGAGTATGGGAACTTCGCAAAGGACAGCTCAAATGAGAGACCCGAGAAAAAAGGTATGAATTGTGCGCAGGAGGGACATAACAGGAAAGAATGCGAGAACCCATCTTTCTGTTCCTCATGTGAAAAAGGGGATCACTATGCTGGTAGCTATATGGGCGCTCACTACAAAAATGCTTTCAGGGAAGCGTTGGAGCGCGAAAACAGAGAATCGAAAAATCCCGGAATCAGTACCCAGAACAAAAAAACCGTGAAAACAAATATGACAGCAAACAGGCTAGAGAAAATATCCCATCTAAAAAAGCAGGGGAGGCGGACAAGGATGGTTTTTAACTGGTAGTTGGTAAGAGGATAAAAATGGGCTCTCCCGAAAGAGACAAAGATAACCATTGCGAAACGGAAGCTACAGGCAGGCAATCAGACTGCCACAGCACAGATTCAGACTTATTTGAACTAGTTTTATCATGAACATGAATTTTACAAAAACCAAAACCTCCTTAAGAAATGGCTCTAACAAGTAAAAAAGGAAAAAACAGCGGCAAAGCATTGACATTCTTACAGGCAAACACAAATAGATCAAGAAATTGTCATGGGCTGATGGAACAACTAACCCAGAAAGATAAAATAGAAGTAACTATAGTCAGTGAACCAAACAAGATGATAGTAGCAAATAGCGCATGGTATGGAGATGAGAAATTGGATTCGGCAATTAAAACCAGTGCTAAAGTTATCGATTACGGAAAAGGGAAGGGCTTCCTATGGAAAGAGTTGGAAGAAGTAATAGTAATCAGCTGCTTCATCTTCCCAAATTGTGCTGAAAGTGTTTTTGAAAATTTCCTTTGTAGACTGGGAAGGGTCATACAAAAAAAAATACGATTATTGCCGGCGACTTTAACTCGAAAGCCAGGGAGTGGGGAAGCACCTTGGACTCCAGAGGAATAATAATGTCAAAGTGGATTACACAGTACGAGCTTGTGATATTTGATGAATATAATGAGGCCACTCACAGAAGTGGTGGTATCATAGACATAACAATGACTAACGGAATGACTATTGCACACTGAAAAGTGCTCGAAGAGGAATCAGGTAGCGATCACCTATCTATAACGTCCAGCATTAACGACGTGAAAGTGGAGAAAGCAAATAGGAAACCCCTCAAATATATATACAAAACCAGTGGAAAACAAGCTTTTATAAATGCGGTTACCGAAGAATAGTTCCTGGATGAAAAATCTGATATAATTGAAGCTACCACGAAGGCATGTAGGAGAGCCCTAGGAAGGAGAAAGAAAAATTTACACAGGGAAGTATACTGATCGAACAGACGACAAATCAAGCGAAGCAAAGCCTTGGAGTGGTGAAGAATTTGTGATGAAGTTGATGATGATCCCTGGGGTTTTGGGTACAAGATTAACACAAAAACTGACCAAGACAAAAAAAACGTCTGGGAAAGAAGCCAATCAAGCTATATCTAAACTGTTCCCATAAGAAAAAATACAGAAATGGCATCTGCCCGATGTGCACCATATACCTCCAGTCTCGGAGGAGGAAATTCTTACTGCGGTGCATTCAATAAAAAGTAAAAAGGCTCCAGAAATTGATGGAATTGTCCCGGAAATAGTCAAGGTGGCAGCACAAAAACTTGCAGGGGATATTGCGGAGCTCTTCACGAACCTACTGGAGAGAAGCGAATTCCCATGGAAAAAGGCTAGACTAGTACTAATTCCGAGGGGAGAAAATAGCTATAGACCTATTTGTCTGTTAAACGTATACGCCAAACTCTTTGAAACCGTGATAAGAAATAGAATTATCGAGAACGGTCAACAGGTCAACGGTCCTTTGAATGAAGTGTTGAAGATTGCCAAATTTGCCAACAGTGGCGAATGGGGTGGGAAGGACTTCTGTCTACTTATCACACTGGATGTCAAAAACGCCTTTAACTCTATAAGGTGGGATAAGATTATTAAAAAACCGCAGAACAGGGAAATCGAAAGCTATTTGGTGAAAATAATTTCAAACTAGCTTTTGGAAAAATCAATCGTATATTTATGATAAACAGGAAACGTAAATAGCATGCGGAGTACTTCAAGGTTACATATTAGGGCCTCTGCTATGGAACATACCCTACGATGGGGTTTTGAATTTAGATGTACCGCCGGGAATTCGATTGGTTGCTCATGCAGATGACCTCGCAGTGATATGCATAGCAAGACAAAAAGCAGAATTGCTAAATTTGGCAAGGACAGCAATAAGCCAAATAACAGAATGGCTCAATAATATGGGACTCAATTTAGCCCTAGAGAAAACGGAGGCCGTTACCTTGATAGGCGAAAGGAAGCTGGACCTGGAATTTAACATAGGATCGATAGCAATAGTACCACAAAAGGGTAAAAAGTATCTAGGTATATATCTGGATGAACAAATTAATTTCATACAACACGTAGAATACGTTGCAGGCCGAGCAGAAGGAAAAGCTGCCCAGCTTAGTCGTCTTATGCCAAACGTTGAAGGATGCAGCCGGAGACGTCCACTGATGTCTGTGACCTCCTCCATACTATGGTACGCTGCAGCAGCATGGAAGGGGGCAGCCTTGAAACTTCGAAAAAACAGGGAAAGGCTGACAAGGGTCCAAAGAAAGATATGTCTCAGGATAACGAGAGTCTACGGAACGGTATCCACAGCAGCTTTGCAAGTTCTAGCAGAACAACTACCGGTAGTATTGAACACCGGAAAGGAATGGCAAGAAGCTTGGGAGAACAATGATAGTTGGAAAAGGGTACTGATAAGTGATATCAAATCGTGGACAACTAGGTAGCACTAGGTGTTTAGCTACTATTCAACGCAGGCTTTAACAGGACACGGTAGTTTTGGAGCATACTGTGAGACAATCGGTAAAAGCGACGATTTCTGCAGATATTGCCACGATAGGGACGATGCGAGACATTCACTATTCGTATGTGAACGGTTCACGTGTGAGAGGGAAGAGCTATATGAGGGTAATTTTACTGCTCTACTGTTAGAAAGCGAAGAAAAGTGGCAGCTAGTGGAGGACATAGTGGAGTAGATTATGAAAATCAAAGATGCTGACGAAAAGGAAGGACGACAAATAGCGTAAACAGTACTTACCACACCCAGAACTAGATGAAGTAATGCTGAGCAGGCGGTTCCATCAAGGGAAGGGTCAGTAGTATATGTAGGCATAGAATGTATTGTATCACAAGACGCAGGAGAGCAACGTGGAAATGGGTTTTTAGAGGGTAAACAGAGAGATATGGAGTCCCACACTTGGTCATGCCGATTTGAACAACAAGGATTTGCCAGTAAGTACGTGACGTATTTTCCCAAAAACCACTTGAAAAAAAAAGATTGTCCTAATAGACCACACCCGTTCCAATGTGTTAGGGCAAAGTAACTGAATTGATAACAACGCAACAGGTCCTTTAGTCTATCTCCGTGAATTTTCCGAATCAATTCGGGATCAAATCTTCATAAATATACTGTGTTTCATTTGTTGTGAGTGAACAGTACGGTTTATAGCACGTAACACATATAGTATGTTTTTCAGTTATGACTTGCTGGGGAGAATCCACCAGATCCCCTCCTTGGTAAAACAGGAAATTGCAAATAATGTAATAGGCGCAAAACCCGATATTTCTGCAAAATTTGTTAATGTTATTAATGCATGAAGCATATGGAGGCTTGTTGCCAAGAATACTTAGAAAATAGTTTAACTGTTTAAATTTCAATCCCCCTCTTTCGTGTATGTTTTTTCTTTTGTTTCCTCATTATTTTTATATAATGAGTTGGAAAATTCTTCTTATAATATTCTGTAGGTATTTTGAAATTTGGATGAGTTTGAATTGAACAAATGAAGGGTGTGAAATTGTAGGGTCCCATCCATGATCCAAACTAATGTTTCAATACCGATTTCATTTTTTTAAATTCATAAAATTATTTACCACAATTAAATGAGAATATTTTATGGAAAAAATATAAATGTCACATATGGCACATCTAAATACTGACCACACCCGTGCAAATGTGTCACAATTGTCTACCCGTGAAACTGAGAGCTAAGGGGCACGTTATTTTGTCAATTTATCATGGATATAAATAACTAATGATTCAAATTTTCGCGTTTATCACGATGTGAACTGAAATTTTTCACTTAGAATTGTACAGTAAGTCTTTTGAAACATTGAATCTAAAAAGTATTCGAACTCACGGTGCTTTTGTTCATATTAATGGAGTAGAATAGCAAAAATGATTTTTGCTGTGTCTGGGCTCATGGACACAAAATAATGCCCAAGCAATAACATGTTAAATTGTGCCCCAAACCTAAGTGTTTCTTCGAGAGTAATGCTGTCTATACCAGTGACTGTTGCAGGTGAAGAAAGAAGTTTTTCCAAATTGGATTAGATCAAGAACTTTTAACGTTTAACTGCAACGCTAAATCGTCTCAATGAGTTGACCATTTGAGCGGTTCAAAATGAAATTACTGATCAAGTTGGGGAGGAAAATTTCTTTTTGGCCACTTTATTTATAGTTATATTTCTACAGAATGTAAAATTTCTCTGTTATGCTATAGTATATAAGTATAGCAATAAAAATGCACCTTTTATGTACAAGTAATATAGCTGGCCTGTTGGCTCTGCCAGTGCAAAAAACTTCGAGAAAAAAAAATACAAAATACAAGTAATTTCAAGTTTTGCTCTTTTTAAATGTATCACATTTATATTTTCTTAAATGAATGATTTTAACAAAATCTTCATTTAATTGAAAAAAACTTGCGGCAAATTGTCTGTTTAACCGAGGTGACATAGATGCTAAAAAATTGGGTGGAATGACCATAGAATAATGACAAAAAGACATATGATCTTCGACATGTTTTTTTTCTCATTCAAATGCTCTGTATATTGAACAGCAAGATCATATATTCATCAACCTCTGTTTAAAAATTCGTTGTCATCACATTGTTTAATACTGTGAACAGCATAGCACCAACATTGCAATTGAAGTGACAATTATATCAAGACATAATATATTAACAAGTTTCCTGCTATGAGAGTAGATAATATCAATAGTCATCTATTTTATATACAGTTTCCAGCAAATATTAGACTATTACCTTTGACATCAATATCAATAATAGTACTTCATTTGTAATTGTGGAAGTAGATGAATACACACCTTTATAATAACGCAGGTGTGGCTGAAAAACCGTATAATTATAATTGCGTGTTATTATTTAATAGACGGTCTCACAGTTATTACAAGGAGATATGTGCTTGCTCGGCTTTTTTGATAAATACCAAAATTTGATTCGTCACGAAGAATAATTTTATATTCGTTCATATAACTATCAATTGCTTTATAAGCGCCTTGCATGAAGTAACAATATTATGTAATATACTATGTTGATTGATTCTTCCACAGATGCCACACAAATTGAAGCTATCTATTATAATATCAACTTTAAATGGATCGTAATATACTTGATAAATGGCCGATGGAGGGAATTGACAACTTTCTATATTCCTCACATCAATCTAGCCAACGAAAAAAAAAGAAAATTATCATAATGTCGCGGTATATGTTTTCCAGTCGACACTTAAATGACCTCCTATATAATTTTGTTCAACAAAATACCCACTCAGTTTCCTGATTTTTACATTTAACTCCTGGGATATGTATTTTCACGCCAAATTGCAGATGAATTCTTTGATATTGGAACAAACTCCAGAAAAGTTTTCCAAAAATGTTGAAAGCTTATTTATATGGAGTGAAAAAAGACCATGTATATCTAGTTGAGTTTCTCAACACCCTATGGAACAGTTCGGGAAATTTGTAGAGTTCACGCTCAGTATATTGTTTTGATATTTTACAGTAATTTGGAACAAAAATAAACATAATTGGTATTTTCCAATATTTTGTATACCTACCTTCAGCGCAAACAACTGCACGCAATCGCCGAGACATCGATGAGATAAGAGTAATGAGATCTTGAGGAATTGCGTTATATTCAGCTTGCAACGCGAACCATAGCTCGTCAAGTGTTACGGGTAGTATAGGTAGTGTATAGTGTAAATCAAGATATGAAGATGGAACGAAAACTGAAAGATGGCCATTAGGATGATCTTTGTTATTAACTGAGCGTGAAGTCTATAAATTTCCCGAACTGTTCCACATGGCGTTAAGAAATTGGCTACAAATACATGGATTTTTTCCGCCTTGTATTAATGAGCTTTCAACATTTTTGGAATAATCTTCTGAAGTTTGTTCCAACACCGAATAATTCATCAACAATTCGGCTTAGAATCTATTGAGATTGATGGAAAATCACGAGAGTTCTTGAACAACGATTTTGAGCTCAGGTGGCCAAATGTAAAGTTGAAATCAGCTATAAAATGAATCATGTGAACCAATTATGTAAGGAAGACACAGAAATTATAATCTCATATACCTATTATACAAACTTAGTATCAATAGTGTATTGAATCACATGAACCACAATTATTTCACTGTAAGGATAAGATGAAGGTCACATTCTACATAATAAATTGTGGACATTGGATGAAAAATAATATTAGTCTTTTATTTTGTCCAAACGGTCTAAAACGGAATCATCCATTCTTTGAACTTCCTACTCACTCCACATTTCAATTGTAGTTCATAAAGTCTTTCACCAAATGTCATCTCTGAAGATAACGTAACATTAGACTATAATATACTGAATAATTTTTTCTTTGAGTATCTAACATTATACTTTCATCACATGTTCTACATAAATCCCATGAATCAATCAATCATATTAGGTAAAAATTTGTTTCAAATAATTGTCAAAATGAACATATAAACCAATGCAGTGACCAAATTCACTAACTTCGAATAAACTATGAATCAGCTCGAATTGGCTGCTAACTATTCAAAGCAGTTCCTAGAAATGTATTTGCTAAAAGTGGACCTTTGTGATTGGGTTTTATCGAAATTGTTGATTAGGTTAGGTTATGAAATTGTGGGTGGTGTGGCAGCCTTAACAATTGTGAAGTTGAGAAAGGAGTTTTTCGCAAAAAGGAGTGAGTACGCCAATATCATCGGTACAAAAAGTGTATTAATTCAAAGGAAAACTTTATCGGAAAAAAGAGTTACTCTTCAGCCAACTGCAAGTTACCGCTGAACTATAAAGCAAATGCCCAGCTGAAAACTTCTTCTAGTGCAGAAGACCAAGGTACTGGAGGGGGTGCTCTAAAAAAGCACGAATAATGATACATACGGCCGCAGCAGCCATTAAAGCACTGAGCTCTTGTGTATTCAGTTCCAAATGGTGTGCGAATGCCTAGACAATCTCAATCAACTAGGCGAGAACAATATAGTCAGGACACACTGGAATAGAAGGATGTAGTAGAGAATGAACTAGCAAAGAGGGGGACTTGAATACCTTTCTGGGGGCCTGAACCCTTTTGCGAAATCAGCCCCAATGTAATATTGGAAGAAATAAGTGAAGCCAAGAAAAAGAGAAGATCTGACCATTGGAAAGATCTAGTAGGGCTTATACAATCAAAGACTCCTCTGGGTGACTACAACCTGTTGAGATCAAATGAATGCATAAGTCAAAGTAAAACTGCGCTAAGAGTTTTAACAGGAATCCCAACGGGACATTGTCGCCTGAATGGGCACCTGAAAAAGCTCAAAATAGTAGAGGAATGAGAATGCAGATTTTGTGGAATGGAAGAGGAAACCTCCATTCACATACTTCCCAACTGCACAGCACTTCAGAATCCTGGAGCACAGCACCTAGGAGATTACTGGATAGAAGAGGGACATTTGCCTAAGCTGAAGCCTGCAGACATCCTAAAATTCCCCCGGGAAATAGGACTGAAGGAACTACTAGTTTCTGATACTCTCCTCAGAAACTGAGTAGGAGTGAGAGGACACAATAGATCTTTTAGGTCTCAGTGAATGTACCCCAAAATACATACATACATACATACGGCCGCACTGACTAAAGGAAGAAAAAAAGAGCAAGAAATGGGGCAATTATATTTCCCATCATATGGAGAAAAGTATTATGATCACCTGGTATGCAGAAGAGACCATTTACAGTAGCGCCTCATATATCTGCCTAACCATTGATTTTTTCTGGATACTAAGTGTCACCTTTGCATTTCCATTCAGCAAAAACGTGCCTTCATTAGTAGAACAAATAATTTTCAACAGTCGATGATCACTTGGGAATTTAGCCTGAGCTGAAAAGAGCTGAAAAAAGTCCTTTGGAACCTAATACTTGACATGTTGATGTGATATAATCTACCCCGAATTGTCCAAGGACATTCATTTAAGTTACTCCATTCAGTAATCCTTTTCCCATTTACTACTAACCCTGTTACAATAAGTCTTGCAATTTAATCGCAGATGTACAAATGGTTTAAATTTGTCACAGGATTCCTCTAGCTGTATATTTGAGCTATTTGTAGATAATATTGCTACTGGGACCCAAATATGACAATTACCTCCACACGTTCAAGCATACTGTGAACCATCGTGACAATAGTTTTTAGCTCAACAACAAATATTTGCAACACTTATCATTGCATGGTAAGGGTGATATGAGAGCTTCTCAACATTATATCACAAGCGGAGTGTTTTTATTTTTGGACTTGTCAAATACTTCATTTGGTTATCTATGATTTATCCTGTATAATGATAACTTCTATCACTGGATTCCTTTTTTTGGGAGCTTTAATTCCATACATTGGATTTCACTGGATATATTTCCATTACCATTGTTTATTCTAAGAGAATGTAATAAACTCAAGAACTCCAACTATAATAATCCTCCCAAAATTATTAAAGTTTTTTATGGCATAGTGCAAAATGCTTTAGATACCTCTTTATTACTTAACTGTAAAAGTAATTTAACTTTCTATATAGAAACTGTTTCTGGCCAGACTACACCTCATAACATTCGTTAGTAATTTTCCACTAAAAAAGGATCGCTGAATTGTAAACTTTCTCTCTCGCACCGTATCTCTTAAACTTAATGAACTGAGAAATAAGTAACCACGAAGCAGACGCGGAACAACAGGGGATTTTTGGGAACGCCTTATTATTATTATCGTTATGTTAATATGCAAGGTTCAATTATTTGAGAGTAATTTTGTTACCAATTTTATTTCTATTTCACAGTTTACTGCATGAAAAATCAAATTGTATAAATTTTCAATAATTGAAATATTTAATTTCACAATTGAATTGAAATATATCCATGTCCATCGCGACTATTCTGTCTGGTGTGTCTCAATATAAGTTAGATCCAAATTTCACAAGGAAGTTGACATAATCTGTAGAGGTTAGCTTTTTAACATCACCAGGGCGCACTAACGCAATGGTCTATGGTCTGAATAGTTCATCCACCACACAGTAGCAGATATAGTCCTTGGACCCACACCTCAAAAATGGTATTGGGCATTCTTCCAGGATATCAAAAAGTCAGGGAATTTATGCGGAAAAAAAGTCAGTCGGACGAAAGTGGGACGTTAAGTAATTATATTCTGAAATGAAAATGTAATCATCTGACAAAAATCTTGGAGCAAATCGCCAGTCGGACAAAAAGTTTTGTTTTTATTGGTGATTTATTATTGGTAATTATTAACGTTTTTAAGCTATATGTGAGGTAATCTCCATTATTATATTTCCATAAAATATATGAAAAAAAATTATGAAATCAAACAATTTTATTTTGTTAAATCTACATTGTATTTAAACATAAAGTGACGCGTTTCGCTAACACAGTAGCTATCTCAAACGAATGAAAGCTACTGTGTTAGCGAAATGCGTCACTTTATGTTTAAATACAATGTAGATTTAACAAAATAAAATTGTTTGATTTCATAACTTACTATAGATCTACATCAAGTAAAAGCCTCATCTATCCAATTTATGATGAAAATACCTACAATATTATTCTCTGTAATAATACATCATTAAATGAATCTTATCATAGCATCATAAGTAAAATAAAAATATTATAAATAGCATGAATTGGATGACACTGGAGAATTTGGACTAAAGTTTTTTGTTTTGATAAATAATAAGTCGGCTGGGCACATCAAAATTTGGATTTTACTCTTCAAATTTATTGGATATTGATATTGAATAAAATGGAGGGAATAAATGATATGGATACACTTCGAATGAATATTTTTGAAGTAGATATGAACTCGTGTTTATATTATTCCTTGAATTTGTACTTTCATATAAATGTAATTAAACCAAAATGTGATTGAGAGTAATAGAAAAAAAGGGGAATTACAAAACTCAATCCCAATATCAATTCGAAAAA